>JAHWFP010135410.1:955-19116 GCA_023313725.1 Lithobius niger | reverse complement strand
AGTAAGTCTACATAACATAAAATGTCCACGTCACGTTATTGAGGACATTTTTTCTCCATAAAGAACACGTTCCCACCTGTGCTGACAATGTGCATTTTGTTTCCTAATCTTCTTTCCAGAAAATTTGTCCCTTTTATCGTGGTGGGGCAGATAATTCAGTTTGGATTCGTGTACCGTAAAAAAAAAGACTAAACCTTTGCAATAAAAGATAAAGATATTCTGTCTCTTAGTGAACCACCTATTTGCAAAAACAGTGCATTCTGACAATATAAGTACTGAAACGATAAGCGTGCAACACTTAAGCATGTTATAATCTAGTGTTGAATGACAATACAAACAATGGTTACAACAATAATTTTGCACTTACGAGCCACTTCATGGCCACGTGCTTCTAGCTGCAACCCCCATTTTAGAAAAAGGCACTTCCCCATATGACGCTTTACCTGTTTGCCGAAATTTAGATCTGGCAACTTTCCCTACTGAGCTGTAGACGTGTCGTTATACCCTATGAGAATTAACATGGGAGCCTGCGGACTAGTTACTAGTTACCAGTAACACAAATCAACGTTATTGAGGACACTTTTTCTCCATGAAGGACACGTTCCCACATTTTCGTGTTGACGTTTTCTTTGTTCCTGGACCGAAGACACCTGATTCAAACGATTTGCAAAGATTTCTACCGCATGGGGAATTTACACCAGTATGCTGAAATCACGTACAAGTTGGTTTCAGTTAAAAAACACGGTCTGCTAGTGAGCCGCCATCTGACAACAATAACACTCTAACAATTACGCTCTGACAATTAAGCTCCAACAACAATAAAACGTCTACTTGGCGGCGACACACTAGCGTGTGTCTAGATCAAACTGTGACACTTTCTTAATTTTGTCCAGATTTTATTTGCATAAAAAATGGCTTTTAAGGTGTAAAACATTTAATGCCAATTAATTGTATAAAAACAAAGTCAAACTGTGCTTAACTTTAGCAACAAAAAAATCAATAAATGGCAATCTAGCATCCATAACTTTTCAGTCTTAAGGAAAAGTGCCTATGTAAGATTTACTGACTAAGGCAAAACATGTCAGTACAGCAGGGGGTGATGGAAGATAGGGTAAGTGAGAATTAACTGCTTAGTATAGGGCCAAGTGTATAATGTAGTGTTACGAGTAAGTTTAGGAATGGTAATACAAATATCTGAAATGAAAATAATACAACAGAAATCAAATATCAACTGTAACACTCCCTTTGCTATTGGCTGGGTCTAGCTAAGTCAATTCGGGATCAATAGTCCTGCGTGTAAGCAGCACATTTTTCAAGAAAACTGCACTTTGTGAGGATAACACAATAGCTCCTAATTAAAATAAATCATTTCAATTCTGCTAGATGGAAAATATACATCGCCACCTGATATCTTAAGTCAATATACATACATTTATCTTAATTAGAACTGCTATCGCATTACTTTAAAGATATAACTTACCGTGAATTGAAGAAAAGTGTACTGCTGTAGCATAGAGAAACAGCCACAACTTGGCTCTTAATTACGAACACACTACATTACCTTACGAACTTGGTGTTTGCTAGTTAAAATAGTCACTGCAAACGAACTCACGTTTTTTGATGAAAAATTCAAATCTGCCTCTATTCCATAAGTATATTTAAAAATTATGGAAAACACTTGAATTTTGCCACCATTTTGGCCGCCATTTTGGATATCTCATCGTGTGGAGTCCACTGACAATTACTTGGTGCATTTTTTTTTAATTCGGCAGGCCTTAAAGCCTAGCAGTTGACAACAAACTTGCATACATTACTACGATTTTAAATTTTTGTATTGTACAGCGGCCATTTAAAAACAAAAATGGCCGCCATATTGGTTTTTGGACAGTTTTCAGGGGTACCCCTTCCTAAAAGTTTATCATGGGTGTGGACATGAAGTACACCTGAAATGGTGTTATCTTCGTAAAGTGCAGTTTCTTACTATCTGCAAAATACTAACCTTCAGTATATGCTAAACCGTTTTCGATTTGCTTTTCTTACCCGAATTTTTAAACCCCTGTACCTTTAAAACCAGCAATGCAATGAGGTTAGACTCTCGGGCACCTAGTGTGCCTGCGTCATTGTCTTTAATACGGCAACGTCAGCTATTGTAAAATCACTTCGTTTTTCGGGTACTATACCAGTCGGACGCATGGGAACTGGTGTCCTGGATTTCTCGTGGTTCGCCACTTCTGCCCGAACTTAAGTATGGAAATCCGGGAAGCTGGAGTCCGTGGACTTCCCATCTCGTACTAGTCTGAAAACACCCCTGCGTATTCACCCCTGGATGTTTTTTCTGCGTGTTGGATGTGTAAGATGTGCATTTTCTCTGCGTGTTGGATGTGTAAGATGTGCATTTTCTCTGAATCTGCCTGACATGAAGTATTTTTCAGTAAGTTGTTAATTTTTTACTAACCTGGATGGGTTAGGCCTATAGCCCGATTGCGTTAGGCCTACTTTTTGCATGATCTCTTAGATCGTTCTTTCTTTCAGTTGTTGATTCTTTATAGATCAACCTTTATTTTGTTTGCAGACGTGTTTGCATTTTCAAGTTTAATTCAATTTTTAGACTTGTTCGTAGCATTTTGCATGCGTCTTGAACGCTGGCGCTGCGCCACTTCTCTCGTGTTCTTCGCCAGCGTTCTTGCGGTCTAGGCTTGCGGCATGTTGTTGGCCGTTCTCGGCCACGCGAAAAACCTGTCCATGTTTTCTTTTCTAAAATGCTGTTGTCATTTTGCAACGTTTGAAGCAGAAACTATAGAAATTTTTGGACAAATAACAAAAAAATTATTCCCCTATTTTTCATGCATCTCCAATTTGTTGGTTTGGCGGAATTTTTAAATTATTATTTCTACTTGCCGTGAAAAAATCCATTACCCAATATTTAGCATTCTCCTTCTCCAATGCTGTTCCAACTAGAGATAAAACAAGTTCTTCCGGTCCGCTAGCTACTGCGCAGCCTCCATCGTATATATAGTCGAGGCGGAGCGACAGAGCTCACCTTTTCTTCTCTAGGACCACGCTGTTCACTTCCGGAAAAGACGATCCGCTTCGATGCCACGAGCAAAGGGGATGCCAAGGGAATCCGCCGTTCCTCGCTCATCCGCTTCTCCTGTTTCTCCGTTCTTCGAGAATGCTGAGGTGCTCGAAATTACTACTGAACAGGACATGTTGGAGCCTCCGCCTCCCAATCCGCTGCTATTGGAATCATTTCCTCCGCAGTGCAATACCGCCGCCACGTCTCCAATCCCGTGCGGTCAACCGCTGCCGCGTCTCCAATCCTGTGCGGTCAACCGCCGCCGGCACCGTACCTCCGGTCCTTATCTTCCGAACTCGCTCGCACTAAGGAGCGATACGCTCGGTTGAAATTGCAGGTTAAGGCACGGAAAGCGGCGGCCAAGCTTGCTACGTCTGCCTCCGCCCTACCGTTAGATCTTTCCTCCCGTTCCTCCACTGCCTCCTGGCGGACCAATGATCCTCTTCTGCCTTCGCAGGTCCATTCCCTAATGGATTCGTCCTTGCGTACCTTCAAACAGAAGGTCCCGGATTATACCTCCGCTTGGTTGGCTTTCCTCCCCAAGCGTCATTGCTCTCCAACGTCCGCTGGTCCATCCTCCGCCGATCCGCAGCTTCGGCCACCACCACCGCCGCCTCCGCTGGCATCTTTGCCATCCCAGGACGCTCAGGATCCGTACTACTCAGACCCTTCAGACTTTGGCTTACCTGAGCCTCCGTTTCCCAACGATCTTGATCCCTCCGAAATTCCGCTTCCTGAATTAATGCGGACTGTGGAAGAAATCGTCCAGTATTGTCTCCTGTACAAGCCCTCCGCATCCTCGGCGGATACTGTCAAGAACAGGGGCTGGCCACGGGTTACGGCTTCGGTCTCCGGGACCATCCGCCTCTCCAACCGCCCCTGCTTGGACAATCTACGACACTACTCACTACTCTCCTTAGGAACGGGAGTATCTTTCTGGGCAATGGATCCCCTCTGGAACTAGACAAGGAACATCCTCCGCCTCGTCCAGGCCGACAAAACTATTTCTTTCATCCCATTAGGGACGGCACTGGCAATCCTTGCAACTTCGATACCTATCCGCAGTCGGAGTTTCTAACAGCTGACAACAAAGTTGGATTTCGGGTCGTCCCTTTACCTCCCTCGGCGAGTCACGGTCCCGGTCTTCGTTCTCCGCGATAACGACCGCATCCTCTGCCTCGGCCTTCGAGCCGCCTCGCAGGAGACGTCCTCAGTATTGCTGCGAACGTCGCTATACGGATCCGCCTGAGGATACTCGACGGCTCACCTTCCTCATTAATCAAGTTTTCCGCAAGAGTTGTTTTGCCACCTACCACGCAATGAACTGGTTTTCCAGGGCGCTTTTCAATTCTACCTTGCTGTTTCGGGAGGTCGCTCTAAACACTGCACCTAACCTCCATGCGTCTACTCGCCACCTCCTCCGGAATTAGCTGATTCACGAAACGGAGTGCCTTTTCAGGGGCCTTATTCCAAAGGTGGCGCCGCATCTGGATATATCACGAAAGCCTCGTCTCATCAAGTCGAAAGAATCCAGGTGTCCCCCGTCGAACCAACCAAGGACAGACACGCCTTTGGATCCATCACCTAGTGTCAAACCTGCTGAACGTCCGGCTCCCGGGCGGCTTCGCCCTTTCCGTACAAGACCCAGGGTCGCGGACGAGGACGCTCCCTGGGACGACCATCCTCTGACTCCGGACGCCACTCCAGGCAAAGAAGCCATAAATCATATTGACATTCCGCCTCCCCCACAAGTCGTAGGGGGTCGACTGTGTTTCTATGCCAAAGCCTGGCATGCCCTTATCGCCGATTCTGTGCTCCGTTCACTTGTGACCACCAGCTTCCGGCCGAAGTTTCTTGCCCCTCCTCCGGTCGGCGATCCTCCGTGGGATCGACAATCTTGTCCTTCACGTCCCCTACGTTTGGAGATACTATTCCTCGTCCGCAAGAACGCAATCCGTGTTGTTCCTCCTCTATTCTCACCGGGGTTTTACAGCGATATATTCCTGTGCGACAAAAAGAACAGCGGTACTCGGCTAATCTTCAATCTCAAGCCTCTCAACCAGTTTATCGACAATCCGCATTTTCAAATGGAAACCGTGGCCTCCATCCGCGAATCCCTCCAAGTGGACGTTTGGACGCATGCAGGGACGCAGCAGCATGTAGGGGGATGTGTAGGTAGGTATCTCGCCGATACCTACCTACACATCCCCCTACATGCTTCTGTCCGCCACCTATTTCGTTTCGTTTTCGACAACACCGTCTACGAATATCTTTGTCTGCCGTTCGGGCTCAATGCAGCTCCACGGATCTTTACCTACGTCCTCCGACCGATTCTAGCATGTCTCCACCAACAAGGAACTGGTGGTGGACCGTACACATACATGCACACACACATACATGCCTTTCTCGACGACTGTCGCCTCCCCTACCGGACCTCCCAGGGGTTGCTGGTACACCTAAACACCGCCGTGTCACTTTTTCATCAACTAGACTTCGGTATCAATATCCCAAAATCCAGGCTTTCGCCGGCTCAACGATTCATCTTCCTAGGACTATCCTTCGACCTCCTTCAAGGGACGGTTGCGCCTTCGCCAGAAGGGATCAAGACCCACCTGCTGGCTTCCCGACAAGTTCTTCATCGTCCGCACCACACCTTCCAGGACCTTGCCTCCGTCATAGGGACAGTAGATTCCTTCGCAGACCCGGTCCCCTATGGCAGGTGGATGGCTCGTCCCCTCCATCACTACCGTCTAGCACAGTGGAGGGGGGGGGGGCAACTCCAGCTTTGCCCTCAAGATGCCTCCTCGGACCCGAGACCATCCTTCCCAACAACAACCTTCCACTGGTGGATGGATGTCGTGAACTTGACTGCGTCCGTTCCCCTACACGAACACTCCCCCGATGTCCACCTGTTCACAGATGCCTCGCGTCTGGGATGGGGGACGCATGTCGACAACCTCACGGCCTCCGGTCTGTGGCCTGCGGATACCGCCGAGCATATCAACCATCTAGAACTTCGTGCGATTCTTTTCGGCCTTCGCCGGTTCCAGGAGTTCCTATCCTCCAAAATAGTCCAGATACATATCGACAACACGACGGCGGTAGCTTACCTGCGCAAGGGCGGTGGGACTCGCTCCCTATCTCTCCACCGCATCACATCCGAGATCTTTCAGTTCTGCATCACCACCCGCGTTCGGTTGCTACCACTTCATATTCCGGAACTTCTGGAGTGTCGTAGCCGACTCCCTCTCTCGCAAGAAACCTCCGATCAGCGAGTGGGCACTGCACCCATCCGTGTGCCAGGCCCTTTTTCAATTGTGGCATCGCCCGACGGTGGACCTGTTTGCCACGAGGTTCAACAACAAACTCCCACTGTTTGTCAGCCCACTACCGGACCGCGAGCTTGGGCAGTGGACGCCCTCACTCTGGATTGGAACCATCTTCATGCTTATGCCTCCCTCCCCCCCCC
This sequence comes from Lithobius niger, assembly GCA_023313725.1. Taxonomy (NCBI): domain Eukaryota; kingdom Metazoa; phylum Arthropoda; class Chilopoda; order Lithobiomorpha; family Lithobiidae; genus Lithobius; species Lithobius niger. Next base: position 12,571 of record JAHWFP010135410.1, on the reverse strand, counting down.
CACCCCGCCTCGTCTCTTACCGTTAGTCCTCTGCAAAATCGCCAATTGCTCGCGACAGTTTCTCCTGATCACTCTGAACTGGCCGTCCGCAGCCTGGTTTCCCCTCCTCCTATCCCTCCTCATAGACTCCCCATGCCAATTACCAGCGCGACAGGACCTCCTCTCCCAGGACCGGGGACGGTTCTTCCATCCCAACCTGTCCTCACTACAGCTTCACGGGTGGCTATTATCATCCGACTCCTCCGCTCAACAGGCGTTCTTGAAGACGAGGCCTCTCGCATTGCCTCCAGAGTCGTACGGTCCTCCACTCCAAAAGTTTATGACAGCCACTGGAAACGGTGATTTCATTGGTGTATCTCACAGCAAGTCAATCCAATCAATCCGCATATGCACGACCTCCTCCGCTTCCTGAACTCCTTATTTAAGGAAGGGATTACGGGGCTCCACCATTCTAGTCTACAGGTCGGCATTGAATGTTGCCTTCAAGGCTGCTGGGAATTCTGCCCTCCTCACGGATTTTAAAATCTCTTCACTGATCCACTCATTACAGTTGGATCGTCCGCGGATCCCCAGGAGATTTCCGGACTGGGACCTATCCATCGTCCTTACGGCTTTATTGCTCCTCCCTACGAACCTTTAGGCTCTGCACGCCTCAGCCACCTCAAAGGAAGACTGTTTTTCTGGTTGCCCTGGCCGCTTGTCTTCGCTGTAGCGAGTTACAGGCCCTATCCGCAAGGGAACGGATCTTTTTTTTTTTTCTGCCGGACTTTCGAGGTGTCATTCTCACACCTGACTCTTCTTTCAGAGCGAAAACCCAGAAACCCACTGAGCGGGCGCATCCGTTCATAATACCATCCCTTACCAGCATCCTGGGAGATGGTCAAGAACGGAACTTTGTGTCCTGTACGAGCCATCCGCTTCTATCTGAAAACATCTCTTCCTGTCAGACGGGACCGCACTCAACTTTTTGTCCCGTTCAACAGTAGGACTGGTCTCACTTCTGCACGGATGATTGCGTCATGGATTAAGACCGTCGTCCTTCAGGCTTATGAAGCCATGGACGTCAATTGCATTGCGGAAGATATTAGGGTCACGGCGCATGAGCTCCGTGCCATTTCTACATCTTGGGCTCATTTCAGCAATATTTCCATCACAGACATGGAATCCGCCTCCTGGTGCCACCCTACCGTCTTCACGTCCCACTATCTCCGGGATATGTCCTATGATGCCGACGGTTTGTACCGCGTCGGGCCATTTGTTGCAGCCCACAGAGTACTCTAACCCTTGGACGCACTGTGATCCACTTTGTGTTACGGGGCCGGTCGCTAGCTAAGGGAACTACGATCAAATGGCGCCCGCCGCCTTGACGAAGTCTATGGGAATGCTAAATATTGTGTAATGGATTTTTTCACGGCAAGTAGAAACATCAAAATTCCAGGGTTACCTGGTTAATTTTTGTTTCTATTGCCTATAAAAAAAATGCATTACCTGGCTTCCCGCCCTCCTCCCCTCTCATTGCCATTTAGGCAGGGCAGAGGTGTCGAAAAGGTGAGCCCTGTCGCTCTGCCTCGACTATATATACGATGGAGCTAGCGGACCGGAAGAACTTGTTTTATCTCTAGTTGGAACAGCATTGGAGAAGGAGAATGCTAAATGTTGGGTAATGTGTTTTTTCAATAGGCAATAGAAACAAAAATTAACTAGGTAACCCTGGAATTTTGATGGTTTTTTAATTCCTGGCTGGTCTATGACGCTGCCCTTCGCGGCCTTGAGCGAAGTGTCATCTAGTGTAATCGTAACCTTTTGCATGAAGTTTTCACATAGAGTAAAATTTAAGTGACGCAACTGTTGGCTGCTTAACCTTCGTCTTGAAGCGTGAAGCATGTGTTAACATTCCTATTTTTTATTCGATCGTTAATTTTCATGTTTAGAGTAAGAATAAATCGTAAAGTCAGAGGTTCTTGAATGAAGTGTCAATAATTCCCTCCCCTATAAATCCATTAGGAGACTCCATTGGAGTTGAGTGCGATTTTGCATGTTCGGAACTACAAATGATGACATGACGTCGCGAGGGAATTATTTCTGCTGCCGACAGGACACGATTGTCAATTGGGGCACGCAGAAAGGGCCTAATGATCTTAAACGATCAAAAATTTGGTGGGAGTCTCTAGACAAATGGCCATGGCCGAGCCGGAGCCTAAGAGACAGTGCTGAATCGTTGCTACCAAGCCATAGGCTAATTAAAAGGCGATGTTAGCTCCTAAAAACACGACCCCATGTTGTGTATAACCCACCAAAATAAGCGACGATGCACAGCCCAAAGTGCGTTTGTTGCTTAGGTCCTTCCACAATGTTTTTCGACCAGTCAGGTCAAATGAAGAACAGTGGTAAATAAAATAAAAGCGCTGCAGCAAGCGGACACGATTGGGCCAAAGCTTGCAGTGCTGGTGTTTCTCGTGAACATAAAAGCAACTCAAACTCCTAATTAGTCGTAGGCTTACATATATATATATATATATATATATACACACACACATATAAAAAAAAGGAGTTCGCCCAAAGAAAAACCCTGTGGCGGAGAAAACGCCAAAAACGGGGTTCAGCCACTAAATCTCCAAGGAGAAATATTTGTCCCACGCTCGGGACATGACGATCGCCAGAAAGTCCCGTGCGAAATGTGCAAGTTGTCAGACCTACAAGGATGCTAAACAGAAGTATACTTCGCAGTTCGTCAGCGTTTCTTGTTCGCCAAGTGTTGTTTCACATCGCAATTTCGTCAGTACTAGGCCGCATTCTGGTTACACTTCACCGCACCCATCACTGGCTGTGGCCGGCCATCGTGATTGGGAGTTGACAGGCCGTTGCATGGCCGCGTCTGGTTCTTCACATTGGTCACGTCATGCAGTTTTTTACGGTGATTCTTCCAGTTGACCAAGCGATCACTGCACAGTGGGTGTTCTCCGGAAATCTGGCATCACCCTCTGGCATCACCGTCCAAATCTGGCATTTCTTTTTATTTCCTTGCTTTTGATTTCCGTAAGGAATTTAAAATTTTTTAATTTTAAATTCCTTGCTTGTTACTGACACTGTATTTTGAATGAGGGTCTGTGGCTGTATAAGGGCAATTTACCACGTTTGCACTGCAACCTTTTTTGTGCAGTGCGAGGCCTATTGGTAAAATGTTTGGAGTTTTGGAACGAAAAGCAGGAAACTGCACAATGATACCTTCTGTTGCCTTTGCTAGCTTAGTTTTCTGCTGTTTCGTTTCTCAACTTCACAGACACTAGTTTCTGAAAGCAGTTTATCCTGCCGAGGTTGACCGGGCGCTCCCCCCCCCCCCCCCACCTTTTCCCCTCCCCTTGCATCACTCCTGCCGCATGACAGGGTTGGAACCATTTTCTCATTGTGAATGGAAACTCAGTTCATCTCTTTTAGTTGTAATTAAAATTCATGCTTTGTCTGCTAAAGACGCAGAGAGTCGGCTAACCTGGAACACGGAGTTGTCAACTTTTGCAATGTCGGGTCTACTTTTTCGTATCTTAGGGGCCTGACAGGTCTCCAGGTATATTGGTTCATGACTTGAGGTAAATCATTTTTTCCAGGCGTCTGGTGAGGTTTTTTTTTCTTTTCTAGTTGCAAAGAAGTTCACACCAAAACCCCCACCCCTGTACTTTTCTAGCCCTGGCGGCATTGCTCGGGTGGGGGATTTCCATTCTCGTCTAAGAATCGCACCTCATGAAGCGAATTGGGCCGTTGAGGCCCAGACGCCGTTCTGGGAGGTATTGGTGGTTTTCTTTTCACATCTTTAGAAAGCGAGAAAAGCAATTCAGTGTCTGTGCGAATGAACGTTTGATTGAATGCAAGCAAGTCGACAAGTTCGATGGGAAGAGAAATCACCCCAAGGAAATGGAATGGAAGGGTTGATTTGTCTTTCTGGTAAGAAGTTTGGGTTGTGTCACTAGTGTGTAGAGCAATGCAAATGAGTTAGCCAGGTCGTGCTGCCCCATCGACCTGTTGGACAAATTCACACATACTGAAGGTTAGTATTTTGCAGATAGTAAGAAACGTAAATTTTAACACTGATTAAAATTAGTTTTTACTATCCTAAAATACTTACCTTCAGTAGAACCCACCCAGCCTCCCCGCTTCGCAGAACCCGTAGTTTTCCTGATTGCGACTGGTTCGAAACGAAGTGATTTTACAATGGCCGACGTTGCCGTATTAAAGATAATGACACATGCGCACTAGGTGCCTGAGAGGCTAACTTCATTGCATTGCTGGTTTTAAAGGTACAGGGGTTTAAAAATTTGGGTAAAAAAAGCAAATCGAAAACGATTTAGCACATACGGAAGGTAAGTATTTTAGGATAGTAAAAACTAATTTTAATCTGTGTTCAAATTTACGTTTTTTTTTGCTTATACCTAGGACTACAAGGGGCCAATGCTCAGCACTATGCTCGTTTCTGGCTACGGTTTGGGCCAAGGGAGCAAGATTTCTAGATCCTTCTTGGTCACAATTTGGGGTTAAGGGATCACGGTTTGGGGTTAATGTGTTTTTACTTATCCTAAAATACTCAGCTGTAGGGAACCCACTTTCTGGCCTTGGTTATTACGAACCCCCCCTTTGGCCCGAACGAAAGTGACAAATGGCTGCCTGGCGCTACGATCGCTCACGCGAAAATGCCTGAGGGCAGAGCTGATAAGTAGCGAGAAACTTTGAGGCATATTTCAACGAAATAGCTAAAATAAAGGTAAGTATTTTACTTTAGGAAAACAAAAATTTTTTATTAGAATTTTATTTTAGTTATATCAAACTATTTGCATTACGGAAAATAAACAAAACATCATCAAAACCCAGCAACTTTGTTGTCACCAGACTTGTGCTCTAAAGAATCGTAGTACCAGAAAAGGGTAAATCTCTCTTAATAGTACTGTGCATTGAGTGGTAAAAGCATAGCAATGGAGCAAGCTAAGGATGACAAGTGAGCAGCAATAATGACAAAATTATGTACGCCCTGTTCTTGCAATGCATTCGTCACACTGTTTTATTTTTTCATATTCATAGAGAATGGTTAAGCGATAACTTATTGTTGTACATTGACTAAAATTATTTGTAGTTCCCCCCCCCCCTGAGAGGGGAGGGAAGTCATTTTGCATTGCGTCAATCTAGTCCGAAATCTAAATTTGTTTGACCCAAAAATGAAATGGTGGCGTACACGATATTTTATGGTATTCCAGGGCACCAAGAAAATAACAACTTCTGCTCAATCAATATCAACATTGGTCCTGGCGATTGCGAGTGGTTTGCAGTACCTGAAGCCTATTGGGGCGCTGTTCACAATTTATGTGAAAGGTAAGTGCAGACTGTGAAGTGGAAGAATTTTTAAACTTATGCAGTGCTGTTATTTTAGGTTGAAGTTCTTCATATTGTCAGATATTCAGTATATGCATATTTTCATTTCTAGGAACAATATTAGTTACTTGCATGGATCTTGGTGGCCAATCATTGAAGACCTTTTGGAAGAAGGTATACCTGTCTACCGTTTTTTACAAAGACCTGGAGATTTAGTTTGGGTCAATGCAGGGACGGTGCACTGGGTCCAGGCTGTGGTGAGTCAATGTAATAAATAACATTTTATTTAGTTCCATCTGTTGTGTTTGCTAATTTCTAGTTGCCGGCATGAACATATCCACTACCTATACATTTTTGCATTCAGTTCCTGCAATGCTGTTTACCATTCCTGCAATATGCTGTTTACTCTGGAGGAATTTAAACTCTTAGGATCCACCCTGCTTCGCTTACTATCTGCGCATGTGTCAGCACAGACCCTCCATAAATGGTGTTAACGGCAATAGCCAGCCATCGCTTTTCCTCCAAGCCTTCGACTTGTCAACATCGCCCGCTGTTTCCCCGCTATTACCCTTCGCCCTGAAGACCTTCCCTGTAACTGAGCCTCGTGTCTCGGGGCGCAACGAACACTTTTTTTTTTTTCTTGGGCACTCCAGCGCCAAAAACCTCGCACTTCAAACCATCATGTTTCAACGAATAATGGACTAAAACGACCCATCTTTTCAGCCCTTAATAGCCCTACACTTCACCTTCTTTTCTATGGAAACAGAATTTGAAAATTCATCACCAATATTTTTCTACAGTTATTAGAAAAACTGCTCAACCCGGACATGTGCCGCTAAAAACGGACATGTGTTTTTTTTTCCAAAAATGAACACTATTTTCGCAACAGTTTTAAATTGGCCCAACCGATTTTCTTGAAACTTCTCTCCAATCGAAGGTTTCACTGTGCGCTACAATCTGGCCCAAACAGAATTAAAATCCGTTCATCCGAACTTACCGTGTTCACCAAAAGGTATAGCGCCAAAACCTGACGCTTCCGAACTCAACTTCAGGTCGCCGTTATTCAAAACTCCTGTACATTTGTAATTGTTTCCATGATTATCTTTTAGGCAAAATGCCTACATACACTAGCTTAGTTGTGTCAGTAGGAGGGACTGTCAGTTGGCACTTTAACCGCGCATACATGTCTGGATTCACACTTGGAACGATAATTTTTATTCTAAAGGCCACAAACATAATGTATCATAACTGATACATAACTGTATCTACTTCTGCAAATAATTCATATTTAAATGTGTTGCAGCATTCTTACTGAGTTAGTCTTTTGATATTTTAACTTGCCCCTTGAACCCTACCAAGAGCTCGACGATTTTATTTAAACTTTAATTTTACCGGACACGAATTTCTACTAAACATATCCAGTTAAAACTCCGATTGTGACCACCAATTCCAAAGCTAACATCTAGCTTTCCTTCTATTAAAACTGCCAATAGATCTGAGTACTCCTTCAATTAAATACATTCATGACAGTTTAATTTAAAAGGCTTTTCATTGTATTAATCAAGTAAAACTTGAATTGCACCTTCTTTACCAAGCCTTGTATCCTTCAAACTTCTCCATGCAATCTGTCAATCAAACAGCTGGCTCCTCCCACTTTATATTGTTCTCGAGGCTCTCAGCCAATCAGGAGGGGGTAGCTCTCCTCGCCGTCCGCACTTGGTCCTACTGGAGCCGACCTGCTAGCATAAAAATGCCAGGGAGTCCTCAATCCTAAGCACAGCTCACAGATCTCAAGCTAGAGGTGGTCACACCGATCGGGATTGGAGATGTCACGGTCCGAATGTTGCCATGCCGGGCAATTGGTAGTGGTTCGTATTTAGTTAAAACTTAAAATTTATTCTTTAGGCCCCTTTATAAATTATTAGTTCAAATTTTAAACTTAACTTCTAGCTTGTAGAAACTATGGTGCAACTTTGCCCATCGGCATTTCTGGACACAGTTAACCATTGCGCAGTAATTCTGCGCAGCCTTCTTGTGTAAAAGCAGTCCGCTTGAAAACTTGCTTTTCACTTTTTTTATTTTGCTCACGTAGCACAAGGCCTCGCTTGGGCCGCTTAGAAGCCTCAATATTAAAAATGCTGTATCTCCGTGAAAAATGGTCCAATTCGGCTGAAATTTGTTTTGCTTAATAGCCCATTGCTTTAGCTTTCTTTCTGCGGGAACAGATCCCGAAATTTCATTACCGTTAACTCACAATGACGTTAACAAAAACGCTCCAAAATTGCCGTAACGCACGCAGCGCTAGCCGCCATTTTTCGCAAATTTGTATTTAATGTAAATACCTTTGGATAATTCTTTGGCATAAAGCCACGTAGTTTAGTGCTGTTTTAGGGGGCACAGATGTTAGCATCCAATTGCTATGCTTTCATTTATCATGCATGTAAACATCGTACTTAATGTTTTTATCTAAACAGCGGTGACGATCTCTGTGTTCATAAAAAGGTTGACTACATTTCTCCATTTATTTGTGGATGCCATTAGATAACGCCCTACGAATTTTAAATATATTTCAGCATTAACTAAACTACCGTATTTAATCTTTTCCCTTATGCTTATAATAACAACTTTTATTAGCATAAAATTTGTTTCATTTGCCCTACCTAGCTCGGACAACATGGCTTAGCTTTATCTTTAATATTTAGCGGACAGCAGTGTATCTTGTATTTTTTTTCAGAGATCTCCCATCCTACAGTAGTGACTCGTTTACCTTCTGCAAACCACGAAAAATGCCTTCTATTGATTGGTCAATTTATCAAATCCAGGTGAACAAAAACCATCCTTCAATTAAGAGTTCAAAACTCAGTCATTTCAAGCCTCCTGTCAATCTGCTGACGTCAATAGCCAAACAATGGAAAATCGCATCCTCGAACGTCCGCGCAGCGGCAGCCTTTTAGTATTTAACAAACGCAAGGTAAACAATCGACAGCACTTGCTCCGACATTGAAGCTACGAGTCACTACGACAGTTGGGATGGAGATTCCGAAGGTCCGAATGTTGCCATGCCGGGCACGGTAGTGGTTAGGTAACTAGCGGTTATTTTAATTTTTATTTTTTTGGAAAAGTAACTCTAAATTTTACGTAACTTACGTAACAAAACGTAACTTACTTTTATCTTTAATGTCGTAAAATTTATGTTGGACTTAGCCAGCGGCATTCCTGACAACAGGCCAGCATAACGTGTGGGTTTGTCTGTTCCCTTTCTAAAAAACTTTCGTTTCTTATTTATAGAATCACCAAGCAAGCTGATTCTTAAATAATCAAAACTCTTCAGGTCTCGTAGCGTTATTTATGGTAGAACCCTGGTAATTCTAGCCCGACTCGAGAGGGAAAAGTTTTAGCATAATGCATCTTGTCTAAACCTAGCTGTTGTAATTTAATGTACGTCCTATTGACTTAAACAGAAACCAACTATTTCTAGTCGAAATTGTAAATCGTCCTGAACTAAAGTATTTGTTCACTTGTGGATTTTTAATGTAAAATTCCGTACTGCTTTTTATTTAAAGCCTTCTTGTTGTAAAGAAAATCAACTAGTTACCGATGTAGTGTTTATTTAAACATGTTTATAAAATAAAACCAAGAGTTTAAAACTCCGTTTTGTTTCACTATGATTTATCGCTAATTTGAGGTTTTTAATAACGAAAATTCATCTTATTTTTGACCTAAGAAAGTAAACGAATTAGCAGTCCCACCGTTGGTGGCAGCGACCATTGAACTTAGTTTAGCTTATAGTAACCTTCAATCAGGACGCCTATCTTTACCCCAACTTGGAGTAGAAATGAGCAGTGTTTTTATTCCGCAAAAGTAAAAACGGACACTATCGAAGTTAAGACTGAAACCGCAAACACACCAGACTAGCAGTTCTGTCTCAAGCACCCGTTGAACAGGCAGCGCCGCTACACTTGGATTGAGTCGTTTCACCGCTTGCTGTCGACTTTTGCCTTTCTTTCCCTCCAGCATAAATACTGTTGTTTACTCAACAAGGTACGATGTCAACTAGCACAATCCTCCTGTCTTCCAGACATTCCGGCGACGCAGCCCGCTCGTCCATTTTTTCTAAATATGTATTCCTTCGTTCCTGCAGAGGGGGAGCACGTGCACCCAAGTAGAATCGCCAATATAACATCGTCCCAGGAGGGGAGGCACTCGCTACCTCTTCCGACCAAGACCCTCTGCGCATTCTCTGCGCAGCCTCCTTCTTGCGTTCCTGCATCCCTCCGCCCCTGTGGAGGAGCACGTGCACCCAACTAGACTCAACAACATTATATGATTTATATCATCCCACGTTTCTCCTTCCGGACTTCGGTCTGTGACAAGGAGGGGAGGCACTCACTACCTCTTACAACTAAGACCCACTGCTCATTCTCTGCAAAGCCTTCTTCTTGCGTTCCTGCATCCCTCCGCCCCTGCGAACGAGGAGCATGTGCGCCCAACTAGACTCAACAACATTATGTCGTTCCACGTTCCTCCTTCCGGACGTCCATCTCTGACAAGGAGAGAGGCACTCGCTACCTCCTGCAACTAAGACCCGCTTCGCATTCTAGACTGGAAGAAAAAACCCCAAAAATAACTTTCAACTGCAAATGTTGAGACATTTTGGCACCGGGCGGTTTTACCTTAATTTTGGCATGCTGAATCCGCATCTGCCCAGTGCCAAGTCGAATTTCTCCTCTCAAGCCCGGAATTCAAGATGGCGTCCAAAAATGGCGACCAAAAAACATATTTTTGCTTTTAGCGCATAAACCGTTCATCCGATCGAAAACAAACCGGTTACAAATTGTGTTAAGAATAAAATTTCCTTAAGAAAAAGCTCTATACATATTTTTCGTAAAATTAACCCTTCTGGCCGAAATTCGTCATTTAAAGTTCTATTAGGCCATTTATGTATGCTATAGATACAACAGCGCACATGTGTATTATAATTCCTGACTTTAAAGAGCTGCAATGTTAGTTCTAATTAAGAACCACTAACATAATTGGGCTTAAATGAAAGGTGAAGATGTATATTTTGCAGCAAGGGTAATTTAAACGATTTATTTTAATTAGAATCTAAGCTATGACAGTTTATCTACATTGTAGCGCTTTGATTTTTGGGTCGTTTTATGATAAGTTCAATCTTTAAACTGGTGCAGTAGTCGTTCGAAATTAAATAAATGGATGCAATTAGGCTTAAATGAAAGATGAAGATGTATATTTTCCAAAAAGGGTAATTAAAACGATTTATTTTAATTAGGCGCTAAGCTACGGCAGTTTATCTACGATGTAGCGCTTTGATATTTGTATCGTTTTACAAGAAGTTTCATCTTCAAAGTGGTTCAGTAGTCGTTTCTAAATTAGATAAATGGATGTAATTAGCCTTAAATGAAATATGAAGATGTATATTTTCCAACAAGTGGAATTAAAACGATATATTTTAATTAGGAATCTAAGCTACGGTAGTTTATCTACGATGTGGCGCTTTGATTTTTGAAGAGTTTTACGATAAGGTCCATTTTTAAACTGGCGTAGTAGTCGTTCTAAATTAGATAAATGGATGTAATTAGGCTTAAGTGAAAGGTGAAGATGTATATTTTCCAAAAAGGGTAATTAAAACGATTTATTTTAATTAGGCGCTAAGGTACGGCAGTTCATCTACGATGTAGCAGTTTTTCATTTTTGTATTGTTTTACGATAAGTTTCATCTTCAAAGTGGTTGAGTAGTCGTTCTAAATTAGATAAATATATGTAATTAGGCTTAAATGTAATATGAAGATGTATATTTTCCAACAAGGGGAATTAAAACGATTTGTTTTAATTAGGATCTAAGCTACGGTAGTTTATCTACGATGTAGTGCTTTGATTTTTGAATAGTTACCATAAGGTCCATCTTTAAACTGGTGTAGTAGTCGTTCTAAATTAGATAAATGGATGTAATTAGTAGGTGAAAGGTGAAGATGTATATTCCAACAAGGGTAATTAAAACGATTTATTTTTATTAGAAGTTAAGCTACGGCAGTTTATCTACGATGTAGCAGTTTGATTTTTGTATCACTTTACGATAAGTTCCATTTCCAAACTGGTGTAATAGTCATTCTAATTTAGATAAATAGATGTAATTAGGCTTAAGTGAAAGATGAAGATGTATATCACAAGAGTATTTAAAACTATTTATTTTTATTACGAGCTAAGCTACGACAATTTTTCCACAGTATAGTGATATGCTTTTTG
>JAHWFP010135409.1:29223-49337 GCA_023313725.1 Lithobius niger | reverse complement strand
GGGGGGGGGGGGGGGGGGGGGGGGGGGCACTAGCCACACACACATACCCACCCCACCTCATCCCAATTTCCCCCAAAATAAAGACGATTTTGGCTTATGTGTGGCCGGCCGGCCGTCATTTTGTTTCTTCCAACTGTCTAAAACTCATTTAAATTGCTGATAATGTGTGAGCTTACAGCGCTCCCCCACACCCTCTAGCGTCAAAACGTTGTGCCCCCCCCCCCCCCCAAAAAAAATTTTTTTGCGGATGCACGACCCTGGCTGTGGGAGAAGGGGGGAGTTGACAGCAGCGTTCCAATGTCTTAACGAGGGCGCCAGTTTTTACAATCATGGATTGAGCCATTTCCCAGCCAGGAATGGTACTGTTCTTCAACAGTTTGAATTCATTAACCTCCTTTCTAATGCAAAACAAGCAGCTTGACAGCATCCACGCTGGAAACTTCAACCTTCAGACTTGGAGCGGCGTGCGAGTCAAGCTGATAGGCCGACATGCATGCAGAGGAGATGACTGACTGACTGCCTTCTGTGTTCAGGAAATCCGACCCTTTGTTCAACAACTCAGATGTGGACTGTTCGGCATTACTCGAAACCAACCCTTTATCTAACACTGAATGTCAAACTGAGCCTCAGTGGGAATTGAACCCTCGACTTCTCGGACCAAAGGCCGAAATGCCACCGCTAAGCCATACTGACACGGTCAAAAAGGAAACAGCCATAGGCAAGCATTTAGCAAGTACATAAACACGTAAAAGCAAGCTCTTTCCGAACACCACTACACGGAGATTTCAGTAAACCGAAAGGATCACACAACAAAACTTGATTCATGCTTTATTTTATGTTCCTTTCGGTTCGCTTGGCATGCAACAACAAGTGTTCCATCAGTGTTGATTGGAAAGTATTTGCTTACGTGCCTTTGTGTGCGTGTTAAATGCTTCCTTCGTCGCTGAGACAACAAAATCACGTTAAGTGGCAATTTGAAAATTTTACAGGCGCAGCAAAAAACGCTTTTTCACTTGCGAGGTTTTGGACTAAAAAAAAAAAAAACCTAAGTGAAAATGAAAACCTCGTAACTGAAAAGCAAGGTTTAATCAAGCCCTATTCACTCGCTCCGAAATCTGCGCAACTTTCCATCGAATGCTCGCGTGATCAATAGGTGCTGCGCCATCTGTAGGAAGCGACTACGAACTAAACGCCCACACGGCTATTTCCGGGCAAATCCAAGAAGGCGGTGACGTGCGCTCACGGCGGCTGCTCGAGTGCTTCCCGACACTACGGCAAGCCACACATGCATGGTGTCACATTTCGTAAATTTCCCAACAAGAAATTATATTCATATCGAGTTTTGAAGTGGGTGAACGCCTGTCAACGGCTTGACTTTGCGTTTAACTGGTTCTGTGTTCGCTTAACTTATTTTGCATTGCATTTTGCATTGGTTTCTGTTTCGTTTTCAAACACACTGAACAAATTATGTTACGGAGGCAAGATGACATTAACACCACGTAAATTAACACAATGCTACGTCAAGTTTGGTAAATTCGATGTCGCTAAGGTGACAAATTCATAACATTATACATTTCGGTAAAAATCTATGCGTTGGCTGTAAAGTTGGTGAAACGCTGGCTGGACTGCCGGTTCAATTACACTTTATTTAGCTGCGCTCTTCTACACGAGGCAGGCGCTGGTCACGTGGCTCAGACGTCATTTCCGCGTAGCCCGCAGTTTGCGCTCTCGTGGCAAAATTGAGAAACTTGAGTCTTTCAACCGGAGTGTTGCACGCGGTGCGTGAACCGTTCGGTAAGTCTAGCAAGTGAGTTATCCCGAAACGAAAGTATAGTTATTAGTCCAAGGTTTAACTGCTCTATTTCGTGCAAAATTAAATGCTTTTGGGGATAAGCTCTAGAGGGATGAATGCTTTAAACACTTAAAAATAATTCAAAGGCTTTAAATTGAATTTTCTTGAGCTACAAAGAGAATTATTTAGAGAACAGTCACCATGTACAGTTGTGCGCTTAGGGCAGAACTTGCTGCAGTTAAGAGTTATTGGGCAATCATTTACGAGGTTTTAAAACGTGACCATTTAGGTGTTTTCTGATTGGTTGACTGATATAAGGTTTTGCAGGCACACGGAGGATCCACCTTTAGACACCATAAAACAAAAACCATGAAATATGCAGCTACGTGGTTTTGCAGACTCAGCGACGCTGTGACAGTTTCCTATTGGCAATGTCAAGATGGCTTGGCGCTAGGACTTCAGTCTTTGGTTTCAAAGGTCGTGGCCAATTCCCCGCTCTGGCAGTCTGACATTCAAGTCCAAAAGGCAACGGAAATAGGTTTGCACCTTTATGTATTTATCGCCCTAATCAAGGTCGAATGATCGCATCGTCTCATCGACACAAACCTATAACGTCTATTAGCATTGTGCAAACTATGTCGGGACTGACTTTAGAATCTAGATATACCCGTGCTAGAAAATCTGTCTTCTTTGTGAGATTGGTTGAACTAGCAACCCCGTCCTTATCACGGGGAAATCTGCGGTTCTTCCAGCTCTAATAAAGCTAGGCAAACCGTGGTTGGTTATGTATGACTTGTGTCAGCATTAGGGCAAACACCTATAGTCCAAGTTACGGAGAATACTGATAATAAATCGGAAAGAGATTGACAATAATTTTTTTTCCCGCAGCTAATTCATGGATCTGCTACTTACAAAAGTCTTATTGTGTACGCAGTGTATCTTGAGTCCTGCAGGTATTTTATGAGCGGCTACGTCTTCCTGGAGGGAGCGGCTTTAATCAACGGCCGCCATTGTTTTTGTAACCGTCTTGGATATCAACAAGGCACTCTGCTACTAAAAACATGCAATCGATTACCTGTGTTCGTTCTGGGGCGAACTCAAGATAGGCCGCGGACACTATAGTGTGTATAAAAAATGTGTCGAAGATTGATTAAAAATCATACAGGAACACTACACCTTATGTATACAAGAAGAATACCTTTTATTTTGAGCCTAATTTGCAGTTGGCTTCATTTCTCCGAATAAAACCACAAATTAAAAAGCACACTGCAATGTTTCGTGTCTTGGTACCATCTGGAGAACCGAGAAACTATGGGAAAGGGTAAATAAACAGAACTGCCAGAATTACGTGATCGCAAAGCATTATTGTGTGTGCGGGCATCTTGAGTCCTGCGAGTATTTTATGAGCGGCCACATCTTCCTGTAGGAGGCGGCTTTAACCAACGGCCGCCATTGTTTTTGTAACCATCTTGGATATCAGCAAGGCACTCTGCTACTGAAAACATACAATCGATTATCTGTAAATAAATAAAGAAAATCACAAGGTAAAGGGTAAACGAAGCAAGCAGTCTGCATTAAAGACTGTCCTTGTGAGGAAACACCATACACTAGTCCAAGAAAGAAAGAAAAGACAACTGCCTCGACAACTGCCTCAACTGCTCGGCTGGAGCCTGTAGCCAGTACCCGCCTCGGTAGCGCAGTGGTTAGAGCGCCCGACTAGTAAACGGGAAGTCCTGGGTTCGAGTCCCAGTCGGGGCAGTTGTCTTTTCTTTCTTTCTTGGACTAGTGTATTGTGTTTCCTCACAAGGACAGTCTTTAATGCAGACTGCTTGCTTCGTTTACCCTTTACCTTGTGATTTTCTTTATTTATTTACTACTTGCATTATTTCTAGTGTGGAGGCCAAGAAGCAATGTTGCTTTCCCTCCTTGTGTGTATGTTTGTGATCTCTAGGTCACCACTGAGAAAGATTGAACAGCTACTTAGCTCGGCTGGAGCCTGTAGCCAGTACCCGACTCGGTAGCGCAGTGGTTAGAGCGCCCGACTAGTAAACGGGAAGTCCTGGGTTCGAGTCCCAGTCGGGGCAGTTGTCTTTTCTTTCTTTCTTGGACTAGTGTATTGTGTTTCCTCACAAGGACAGTCTTTAATGCAGACTGCTTGCTTCGTTTACGATTATCTGTGTTCGTTCTACGGAGAACTCAAGATAGGTTGCGGACACTTTAGTCAAAGGTAGGGAGGGGCAAACCCTAAAAAATATCCGACTATGACCCAAGATTTTCAGACTTTTTCTGAGAATTTGTATGATACTTTAGCCCTTCGCAACTGTGGACGATATCGTCAGCAGAAGGGAAGGTATGAGAATTTTGGCCATTGCTCTTTCCCCTACAAAGTTCTCCTCAAGCGACCAAACGTTTTCTCTCGGTTCATAACAATACAATGATCATTAGGTAGAAAAGGTCATCATGATCGACTTTAATACATCATAAGAAAGGACGGTCTGTCTGCCTGTGTGGCTCTCCCATGATGTCATGCAAGAACTCTTTAACCGTTGTTGTTGTTTTCTCCTTAAGAGCGCAGAACCCAAACCGTGTTATCTACCCTACTGTAGACGAGAGGGATAATTTAATAAATAATAATAATAGGATTTACTCAGCAAAAAGTGGGAGTGGGGTTACGGAAAGGCAGGCCACTAATACCGTTCCCAGCGTTAAAAGAAAAAGAGAAAAAAAGTTAAACTGTATTATGGGAAAGTTATAAAAAGGAGTTAGTCAGAAAGTCCTTTTACGGAATTTAGTGAGGTCACATCTAAGTAGCTTTCTCTTGAAGATTGAGACTGAGGTGGCAGAGACCGTCTCCTCGGGTAGTGAGTTCCAAATTGGGACCACACGTACGGCAAAGAAGGATTTCTGATAGCCCAGGTAGGTGAGCTCATCACGCACCCGGATCCACGCACCCGTACCCGGATCCATTTACCTGGAGAAATCCAAGCAGAAAACCCAGGATCTTCAACCATGCCTTCACTTTTTAAAAATGGCTTCGAATTCGGATAAAAAAATACAGACTACTGCCCACATGCGTGCTGCTCCCACGATGCAACGCGAGAACTTTCACCATGATTGATTCATTTGGTTTTATTTATATCAAGGAGCATTAACCTACAGAGATTATCAACCCGGAGGAGGAGAGTAGACAAACATGCCTTCACTCTTTAACAATGCCTTCGAATTCTGATAACAATCGGTACAATGTCCCTGTTACCATGCAAACTATTTCTAGTTGCACAGAATGTGACCGAACCAGGTTTAAGAGCTGGTGAGTGAAGAAGCTATGAGGACAGGGATCGAGATTTGCGATCTGCATAAGTATGGTGTTGATGGCGCCGCATGGGAAGAGTCTGGTGATAAAAGAAAATGGTGGAGTAGACAATGGTTCAGATATAATGTAGCCTGGAACAATGGAATGGAGGATGTTCTTGTTGCGGATGCTGTACATCCTAACGTCGCTGAAGTAACTGTTGCAGGTAGTGCAGCGACAGACCATAACTATGTGAGCTCAAGTCAGAACTCGTTTCATTTGGGGTTGGGTAACCGGGATTTGGATTGGTTGAAGAAGCTGCTTCAGGGGGGTGGGGGGGGGGCTATCCAGTATCAAAATGACTAAGGCTGCATTTATCATAGCTGAGCAAGAAGGATGCCCCTATCTGGATTTCCATTTCTGAGACGTGATTGCGTGTCATGTCAGTTGAAACGAAATTGAAGCAGTATGAACTATGGGAACCTATAACGCCTTTCAAGTTGTGTTAAAGACGGCAGCAGCAGAAAACGTTTTGAAGAAAGTGAAGAACCTAAAGCTAAATGGGTTCAGATCATCAATCTTTGACTTCCAATAGCAGACCGTAGCAATTCGAGCAGATTGGCTTCCCTATGAAGTCTCAGAGAGAGATATTGGCGCTGTTCTGGTAAAGCACAGCACCGTCCTGTCCAATGAGTTTGAGCATCACACCACAGGTGGTGTTAAGCACTATTTTTCAGGAATGCTATCTGAGGCTTGTGTTACGTCTCCAAGACAGTGCATCCCTTGATGTTCTGACGGGCGGTATCAATTTAAGGGGTATTCCTGTGCTCCTTGTTGTCACAGGGCATCCACTAAGTTGCCTGCGATGAAGCTTCCATGGGCACATCCGCCGAGTGTACAAGAGTGTTTACTGTGGAGTCTTTCAGTTATTCTGCGTGTGGTGCTCCGTGCCAGCATGTCAAGAAGTACACATCCCTGCTGCGAGAGTCCCAAACAAGGATTTGGAGGGTCCATCAGAGAGGCCTGTGAATTTTCCACTTGGGATCCCAGTGGTGAATTAAATTGTTGTGCAGCCAGATGTAGCGGGTGGCACCGTTGATAGCGGCTACTTAGACTGTGTCTCTAGCTTTTGTGGGGTCTGTGAGTGCGAGTGCAAGTGAGAGTGCACCGTTGATCCAGAGTCAGAGAATAGGTGAATCCGTGAGTGCATATATCGGTACACCAGTAGAAAATCAATCCCGAGCACCTGACCCAGTGCTTTTGCCAGTAAAATGCCACAGAGTCCGGAGTAGGCGGCGTTCTTTGAGCGCTGAACAGTGGACGGTGGAATCAGAGAACAGGTTTGAGGTGCTGTCTCTAGCAGTTGCCATGGAAAGTCAGTCATTTTTCACCCTCCTCTTTCAAAAATCTCGCTGAACCACTGATCCAATATTATTTTGGCCAGGAACCAATTGCGTCCACACCTGTCGGACCGGAATAATTTTGATGACAAATTTACTTTTGTAAAATCCTCAGAGAGTATTGTTAATAAATCAAATTCGTTATGTTTTACAATAATGTTTTACCGTACTATCTCTTGCACAGACCCTAGGGTCATGATTATTTCGTTTAAGCTTTGATTAGCCCAATTTTGGAATATGTAGTTCCCTCTTGGGAACCACTATATGTACAAAAAAAACCATAAGATGATTTGAAAATGTGCAAAGTGTGTTTGCAACGGGAATTAAAAGATTCACGCGGTTGAGATACAGACAGCCTTAGGGAAATCTCGAGCTCCACTCCTTAATATGGAGGAGAAAAAGAGGAGGCCTCATTTTAAAGTTATAACTGTTTAACTGATCTGGTATAGCCTACCAAATTTTTTTTCGAGGTTGTCAAATACACATTATCAAACTGTTAGAAATTAGTTTATTCATCAGCACACTCAGCTTTGGAACGCGTCACCAGAAGAGTTCGTAACTGCATCTTCATTTGAAATGTTTAAAACCAGGTTAGATCTTTGATTTAAGGGTACATGCATCCCTGTTGGCTTTCCTGCATGACTCAGTTTTGCGACATTAGTTCAAACGTATGTAAATGTTGCCTTCTTCCAGTCATCTTCTTGTATTTTCTTTCATGCGAGGTGATTTTGCGACATTAACGCAAACCTGTGCAAATGTTGCAAACGCTATTCTCAACGGGTCACACGATATATTGGAAGGATTTATGTACCTTTAAGGCTGAAACTATTTATGAATTTGAGAAATAACGTTGTATGAATTTTGTATACCGACCAGTATATATATATATATTTTTTTTTTATTTTATTTTTTTTAAGTTGTTAGGTTTGCTTGTTATCACTATGTCGAATCCTCTAAGGCACTATCCCTTAGTACTTAATCAATTAACAAATTAAAATTAAAATCAATCTCTAATTTTTTAAACCGTATTCCGCAGCGCCAAATCAGCGACATGTTGTAAAAAAAATTTTCAAATTGCAATCATTGCTCACTATTCTGCACCACTCAAAACCAGAAGCTTGTGTAACAATCAACACTACATGGGGGAAAAAAAACGAGCGTAACCTTACCTAAACCAATATAGCCAACTTCATTTTAAGTTAGCATTCATTAATTAGCGATTAATTAGGTCTTCTTAGCACGCCGAAGTAAGCGATTCTGGTTTACAATGGTGCTAAATAGTTTTGACCGCCTCCTTTAGCGACATCTTGAGGCGATCCTTCGAAACATTAAAGCAAGTTCGTTCCATTCCTACTCGCTAGATGGACGTAATAGCAATTTTTTTTCAGGCATGAACAAACGTCGAATCACACCTCCTCGCAATCGACAACCGCACGAGCTTGTTACAAAAATCGAATTCACTCCATTTCTGGCCACTAGATGGAAGCAGTAGGCACGCCAATGTTCGCACGCAACGGATGACGAATCGCCGTGAGAACTCCTCCCCCCCCCCCTCCCCTCCCTCCCCCTCCTCCTCCCCCGTCCTTCTCCACGCGCTTTGCTCGCCGTGTTGGCTCGTTTCAACCTGCAGCCACCTGTGGTTAGAGAAGCCAAGGGAGTTAGTCACCTCCGTTCTGTGTTGGGATTATACACTTTTTTATTCGCCTGCCTGTTACCGGACCAATTTCGTCGAATTTAGGGACCCTTTTCCGAAGGTAAGACCCTATTTTCAGTACCATTATTTCCAATAATTGGGGCTGTCTCTCGAACTTTATTAAGAGTTGATATTTTATTGCCGTGGGCGGGACCGTCCCACTCTGAGAACGTGGGGATAGCGGCAGTTGGAGTCAGAGTCTGTTTAGCTGCTATGAAACGTTTTACAACACGGCTGTGTGCTGGTACCGCCAGCATCAAACGGATCGTATTTTCCTACACGTTGTGTCGGGTATATGTAAGGCGTGGATTCGAAGCATAGGTTGTTTTTTTTAATGCTAAGGTGTTTTCAGTGAATTTTTAAGAATTGTGAGACGTGAGCTCTTGAGGGAATTCCGTGCACGGGCAAAGAGCAGCCCAGCCCACGTGCGTTTTTTGTGTGTGTTGGTTCTTTAAATTTTAAATTCCCGCTGTTGCTGGCAGCCGGATCTGCTCAGAAACACTTAGATATAGACACACTCATACACCAACACAGTATCTAACGAACGTTCAGTAGGATAATTACAGAATCGTTATTACGTTGGTAGGATCTAGAAACACGCTAGTGTGTTCCTCCAATATTTGGCAACAATTGTATGAGTGCAGCGCGGCCTCCACGGCGTTAGGGACCGGGCGTGGTTTATCGCGATGGGGGACACGTTAATCGGAGGAAATTAGGTGGGGTTTGGGAGTGGGGGAGGATTTTCGAGCCCTATGGACGGTGGTGGGGGGCATGAATTTTTAAGCCAAGTCGGGGAGAGAGGGACAGCAATAACAGTAACTAAACTAGAGGAAAATTGCAGTTCTAAACCTAGAAAATTGCGATTTCATCGTTGGAAAATCTAACAATGCTTTGACGCCATCCCCCCCCCCTACCAAGTACCGGCTTTGAAAAAGTGGCTTTGTATTAACAAGCTAAAATTAAGTTGAACGATATTTTTAAAAAGCAATGTGGTGATCACCAGTGTATTTTGTGTCTGTAATATGTTCAAGCACTTAAAAGGACATAAACCCTTCCGGTATATCGTGCGACCCGATGAGATTGCAGTTGGCAACATTTACACAGGTTAGAGTTAATGTCGCCAAATCACCTCGCACGCAAGAAAAAACAAGAAAATGAATGTGTTGGCAACATTTACATACGTTTGAACTAATGTCGTAAAACTCAGTCATGCAGGAAAGCTAACAGGGATTTATGTACCTTTAATATTTATTACATTACAATGAATAAATAAACAATAATAAGTTAACGGCTACAGACAGAAAATACACTGATGATTCTCACCACATTGGTTTTATTTTTAATGTCGTTCAACTTAATTTTAGCTGTAGCTATTTGTGGATATTACTGATATTAAATCATTAATTTAATCGTACAGTAAATCATTAATTTAATACGTTTTTAAACCTACATCTTAATTTATTTATTGTAAATTACATTTCGTATTCCGCGTTTAATTTGTAAAATTAGCCGTCAACGAAACCAAAACGAAAAAAAGCGAAACCAAAGTGCAAAGAAACGAAAGCAATTTGCAACATAACGAAACCGAAATGAAAGAAAACGAAAGCATAATAAAAGTGAACGAACGGTACCACATTCCGAATTATGATGTACGCCCACGCAAGTTAACATAAGAGTTTCGCGAGGATTCCAGTGGAACTAGTGAAGTGAGCAAAGGTGTACGTACACAGATGAGTTGTTAGTCTCTAAGCCGAGAGGATACTAGATCGAAAAAGGCCCCTTCTGAACGGGTTAACGCGCACCATATTACAGCGGATACCAAGACGAAAGAAAACACAACAAAATTGGAATGTGGCAAGCTACAACCTGCTGCTCCAATTTGTAAATATGGTAAAAAAGCAAAAATAATAAAATAAAACGGCGATCACAATATCGTAGACAGTTCACAAACCATCAGTGGTGCATCCACGGGATGGTTGGGGGGGAAGCGAAGAGTCAAACAAGCCCCTCCCCCAACCCCTCCTTAAGAAACTAGTCAAATTTTATATAAGTAGACTATAAGTCATTTATTGTAATTAAAAAAGTGTTAAAATTGTTGTTTTTAATGTTTAAAAGGCATTCCACGCACTCTATTTTGAGTTCCAATTTTTTTCGCCCCCCTCCCTCCCTCCTTCCCCCAAGAAAAAAAAATGTCAAACCACTGTTCAATTGCGGAATATGGTGTAAACTAGTTGCAGCCAAATCCCACCATAAAGTTGCACGAATCGAACACGCTTTCTATTTGATGGCCGTTGCGAATTCGCCGATTCACCTGCAGACTGTTAAGGGATTTAACCTGCCTTTACACTATCATAGTCCTCAAGACGCCTTTTCTAACTCTTTGTGTCTACCCTAGACGTAAATCGTCTGTAAGTAGTTTTAAAGTACATTTTTTTTTCACAATTCGTCTAATCGAAAGCTATTCCGAAATCAAAACTCAGCACCGTAGCTTTGATTTTGCTGCTAATGACGCTGGTCAGCATGACGATCCGTTAAGAATTATCATGTTCCCGTTTTCAGATGAGGCTGAAAATGTTAACATCACCGAGACCCGTACAGCTTGAAAGGCGGGTTGCCACCAAACGAAAGTTTGGGGCATCTAAACCATGCGCAATGGCTGTTTGCCGTGACGTCACTATGAGTTAGCCAATGACGAACGAGAACAACGGCTGTTTGGCCGTGTGATTGGACTAGCCCAGTCACGTGATATGCACGTCACAGCAAACAGCCATGGCGTGTGGTATAGCGTTCGCAGCAAGCAAAGGAGTGTAACTCCTTTAAGTGTAAAAAAGACCTCGGTCTTATCATCAGCTGTAGTCGCATATGTAAATATACTACGCAAAAAAAGCCTTTATGATTGATAAATTTGATCCCGGTCAGAGAATCAGTTAAAACGAAATAGCCGGAGTATAGAGACAATTTTCGAAGTATGTTAATAGAAGGAAAGAATTAGTGTTAAGTAATTAAAATACAGTGTTCATTTGCTAACTGACATTATTTTCTGTGTAAACGTTTCGTTACAAAAAAATTTTCTTAGCCGGGAAACAAACTAAATTTGTGATGAAATTGAAATTTGTTCCAGTTGCAACCACGGAAATAGGATTTTACCATGTCATTAGACTCTGCATCAGCTGACTAATTAGCTATTTTCAGTAGTAATTTATCCGGCACGCTTCCTCGCATTGCTGATTTCATGTTACGCCTACAGTTACGGTTAAATTAGTCTATTTTTTTCAGAATCTCTTCACTTTTCGTGAGTCTGATGTATTCCGCAACAAATAAAAACATGGCAACGAAGAAATATTTTATTTAATTGCTTGTCGAAAGCCCGAACTAAGTTCGGGGAGAAGCTTATGTGTGTGAGGTCAGAGACGTCAGGAAGGATAAAAGTCGTAGGGGAGTAAACCAGAAATTTACCAACATAATTTTCCATCTTTGCCAAAAATATATGTAATTTTTCTGACTAATTTGCCGACTGACCAAAAATTGTGTAATTTTGCCGACTGATTTGCCAACTGGCCAAACATTAGGAGGAAGGGGGGGTAACACCCAGAGACGTCAGGAAGAATAAAAGTTGGAGGGTTCTAAACCAGAAATTTACCAACATAATTTTCTATCTTTGCCAAAAATATATGTAATTTTTCCGACTGATTAGCTGACTGATTAAAAACTACCCCTGGTAACGTCCCTGGTAACACCCCCCTGGTAAAAACGTCCCTGGTAACACCCCCCGCATCCCTCTTCCCCCCTCTCCCCCCCCCAAAAAAAAAAAACGTTCCTGTGTGAGGTCACAAACTGCCGGTAAACCCTTGAACCATTTGACCAATGAGAAGAGGCCTTATGGAAAGGGCACATCTACAGAGCAATACCTGCAAAATGAGCTATGAACCGGCTTTATAAGTCAAAAAGTTTGATCTGTAGAGATCGTAGTGGAACTTGTCGTGCCAACAACAAGAAGCCCCAACAAGCCATCACAATTCCGGCTCAAGTCCAGATCTCCGACGTGACATATCGGAAATTAAGAAAAGTTTGGACATTATGTTCACCAAGTGCAACAAAGCTAATTTACTAAATTTGAGTGGAAAATATTGAAAGACAGCAGAGAAACTAAATGTACACTCCTCCCACCTCCATATTTCTCGATCCTCCACATCAAGTACGGCCCCAAAGGTCTATTTACTTACCGTTAGTCTTTCCCTTGCTAAAAAACCGTTTGAAAATGTGGCGTCTAAAAGATTTTCTGTTGAATATTGGGAACTAATTTAATAGCATCCTGCAATTATATGATCCTTTGTGCGCTTACAATGATCATGACGTTTCATGTGTATGTGTGCATGTTGTAATTTTTAATCGTTTGCTACTAATTACCATGAGATCAAAAATCTAAAAGACTGATGCGGTAAAAATTAAAATTATTTATGCCAATAGGTCGCCGATGAAAAATTATAAGATCGCCTAAAAAAATTATAAATTGTGGTGTTAAAATACGAAACCTTTCCAGTTTACTGCGATACAATTGTTGCGTTGATGCTGTTTCGTCTACTACGCCCAAGGCCAACTGAGATAGTAGCTGTGTTCCACAGTGCTCTTAGTTGGCTTTGTATTACTACGCCTAGTCTCGCAAAACGGTGCATTGGTAATAAGCGCGGATGGAGATCTGCGCGTGGCTGTTGTGCGGCAGGCGGAATGTCCTTTGAAGCATCGATATTTTGGCTTCAACATGGGAGGTTGAGGTCATAATCATTTGGTGTCACCTTGGGGCTAGAATTGTTGCAAGGAATGCTTTTAGGGTTCAAAGGGTTTAACGAGCGTTAACCACTCCTGGTCATCTGCCCGAAGCCCTAAGGCTCTGGTGCTTATAGGTTTACTGGGGTAACAGTATACCAAGCAAGAAGCACGCAACAATGGTCGCGCATGTAGTAATTGTTACTGAAGGCATTGTTTCTCATTGTTACGCTATGCTTGCTACAAAACCGTCTGACCCAGTTTTTTTGTTTTGTTTGTTTATCTTACACGGCTATCGTTATCGCCGTGTATATATATGATTGAAGTCCCCTCTCCAGCAAAACTAAAACTATTAATTTCTCCGTTTCTATTCAATATATTTCGACCAAACTTTGCCAGATAGTAGATAGCAACTTTTCCAAACTTTACACCAACTTTTATGCAATTCAGTGCAAGAGTAAAAGTAGGGAGCCACAAGGAAATTTGAAAACTGTTCACTTGTTGTTGTTCTTCTTCTTCTTCTTGTGTGACATGGTTTCAGAAAAAACTACTGTACCTACCTAAAATCTGAAACATGATCTTAGCCAGAAATTTCCCTGGGCTTCATCCTCAGAGACACCACTTTTCCGATTGGTTGATCCATTCCGGAGTTACGGGTCCCTGAACGATTATTTTGATTGTTTTACATTGTTTTAACCATTGTAATTTGGGAGCAATCCCACTCAGCAAACTCCAGATCCATTCTTCGTGCACGTGTTATGTCTTTGCTAAAAAGTTCATTGTTGAAGGGCAAAATGAAAGGTCGCTGCTCACCCTGTTCCAGCAGCTGCTTGAAGGGTCACCAATTCCTCCAGCCTGGTTGTTCACAATTCTGGTCCCGGTGCATAAACCAGGTAGCAATAGATCTGACATTGTGAACTACCGGCCGATTGCGTTGCTGTCCTGCATACGAAAGGTTTATGAGCGCATGGTTATACAGCGACTAAGTTGGCACGTTGAATATTATGAGTGCTTGGCTGGAGTGCAGTTTGGGTACCGCCCAGGGCGTAGTGCGCAGGATGCAGTTCTGTTCTTGCTCTCTAGTATCCGTGAGGCGTGGACACAAGGCGAGGTGGTCTTGGCTGTCTTTCTGGACATCAAGGCCGCCTATGATACTGTGTCCATTGCATGGGTCAAGGCCTCGTTGCTGAATATGGGAGTTAGTGTGGGGCTTGTGGATACCATTGTTGCTCTTTTGGGCATGAGGGCTTTTGCAACGAGGGTGAATGGGAGCTGGTCTACAGTTGAGACTACCGACAGGGGACTACCCCAAGGAAGCTGTTTGAGCCCCACATTATTTGCTATTGCCATTAATGAGGTTCTAGTGAAGATCTCTGCCACAGCCAACATTGTCTGTTACGCAGACGATGTTGCTATCTGGTTTGTGGGTGATAGGTTGGACCTGATGGCAGAACTGGCACAGAGTACTCTTAATAGTATACAGTGTCTCCTCAGAGAGCGGGGCCTACTTCTGGCCCCAGCGAAAACGGAAGTAGTTGTGTTTACACGATACACAATGGTTGCGTTGGAACAAGTGCGGCTGAGTGTTGAGGATCAGGTGATTTGTCCTAAGTCCCATGTCAAGTACCTGGGGGTTGTACTTGATGCGGCGTTGGACTGGTCGCTCGACATCAGCAGAGTGAAGGAGAAATTGCAAGCGCGGATGGCAGTGCTGCGTGCATTGTGTGTGGGCGGAAGTGTCACGAGAGGAGCGCTTCTAGCTGTATACAGAACCTTTTTGCGTTCGATCATGGATTACCACCTACCGTTCGTGGCTTGCTCCAAAAAGCATCTGCAGTCACTGCAGGTGGTGGTGAATTCCTGTTTGCGTACTGTTTCCGGCTGCATTGCCTCTACCCCGGTTCATGCACTGTGGGTAGAGTGCAATGAGCCACCGGTTGCGTGCAGAGCCAAGGAACTCTTAGTGGCGTTGTGCATGCGTAATCTGAGTCGGGGGCAGCATGACCCAGTAGGTAGAATCTTGGAGGATTATGGGAAATTAAATGAGAAAGCGAGAAGTATTCTGGGTGAAGCGGGGTCTGGGATCACTTTGTTGCGGCAAGTTGCTGACTGTGAGCTCCCAGTAGCCAGAGCACGAGCGCTTAGTCCGTGGACCTGGTGCCCAGATCTGGTGCAGATCTTTGCACCGAACAGCACAGATTGTGCAATTTACTGTGATGCCTCGTTTTGCTTTGACACCCAAACAGGAGGAGTAGGCATTGTGATACCATCACTGAAGATCTCTGTGATGCGACGTGTGCGAGCAGTCACATCAAGCATGTTATGTGAGCTGCTAGCTCTCTCTGTTGCTTTGGACGTGGCGGTTGACATGGAGTTACCCTCATTCACGCTGTGTACAGATTCCTTAGCTAGTCACCGACTCCTGCGAAGTGCATGCGAAAATTTAGATGTGAGCGATCCCCTGATCTACACTATACTGTGGAAATTCTGGATGGCATCAAGGATTAGTAGGGTTGAATTCAGGTGGGTAAAGGGCCACAGTGGGATCCCGGGGAATGTAGCAGCGGATGGGCTGGCGCGGGAAGCCATGGCCGGAGAGTGTATGATCATTACTCCTGTGCTTTCAACTCAGATGCGTCGGGCCATGGTTAAACAGTGGTCGTTGAAGTTGTGGCAGAGGGACTGGGATGCTGCTGATGTAGCCAGACCATTCCATGCTTTGCACCCGACTTGTGCAACGAGGTCCGTTTTGGACAAGTTATGCTTTCAAGACGCGAAGGCGGTTTCTAGGCTGAGAGTCGGACATACCCAGCTGCGAGCGCATCAATTTCGGTATGGCTGGGTAGACGCACCGAACTGCCCTGTGTGTCTTGTAGATGAAACACCGGAACATGTGCTTTTGTTCTGTCGGAAGCATGTTCGTAAACGACAGGCACTAGCTGTCTGGATACAGGAGTTAGGTACGGTTCAAGGACTACTGTCGCACGTGAGAGGCAGTAGGCCGATGTCGAAATTGCGCGCGATTGCAGCTTTCTGCCGCGAGTCCAAGGTTAGTGTTTAGAGGCATGTGCTAGGTGGGACTTTTGTTTGTTTCCCCCCCCCCGTTCCCCTTCTCCTCCTTCTGCCCTAGCTCCATCTTCATAGCCTTGCCCGAGAAGAACAAGCGTTGTGTAGCAGAAAAGCCGAGAAGACGACCAGGGAGTGGAGTGAGTGAAGGCTTGCTGGAACTTTCCCTAGATGGGGAAGAGAAGGCGAGCCGCTTCCCTTCGAAGTCAGTGCTGTAGTGCTGCGGTGCTATAAAGCGTCATGCAACGGGAATGTTGCGAGGGCAGCAAGTAGTGAAGTGTTGTGTGGTGTGGTGTGTGCGAGTGGATTACGGTGGGAGGCGCTTGGTCAGCCAGCCATGTGCTAGTGGAGTAGTGAATTGCAGTGCAGAATCGAGTTGTGAGTGCTACCTAAATCGGCTTACCGGAACTTTCCCTTGATGGGAAAGAGAAGGTGGGCCATTTCCAGCTGGTGTTAGTGCTGTGGTAATGCCGAACCAGTGGCGGTGCGGAGACACCAGGGAAGTGTGCTGTGCAGCGGCGGCGGACGGTTGTGAAGATGTGTAGTTGTAGTAGTAATTGTAATTAAGGTTGTAGCAGTAATTGGAAGTGTAGCAGTCGTTGTAGCAGTGGTTGTAGGTGAGGTGAAGTGGCTGTATAGTAGTAGATGGGGCGTACGGCTACGGGCCACGGCTCCTAATAAATATTCGTGAAAGGTCATTGGGCTGGATTGATACTTGGGTGGGTGACCGCCTGGGAATCTGGCTGTTGCAGACATAGGGCCTTAGGGCTTCGGGCAGATGACCAGGAGTGGTTAACGCTCGTTAAACCCTTTAAACCCTTTGAAAGGTCTTTTTGTATAGGGGCGTACGGCGTTTTGCCAAGGCCTCGAATAAACAAAGGGAAAGAAGACGGGGCCAGGTACACAGTGGTGGGTGCGGATCTCTGCTGCACTGTTTCGCAATTTTGAATCTAGTTTAGCGGTGTTGCAGAGTTGTTTTGTGTTGTGGTGATGTTGGGAGTAGTTGCGTTGCAGTTGAGTTGCGTTGTTGTATGAATAGCATGTTGTGTATTTAGTTTTAGTAGGA
Organism: Lithobius niger; assembly: GCA_023313725.1. Taxonomy (NCBI): domain Eukaryota; kingdom Metazoa; phylum Arthropoda; class Chilopoda; order Lithobiomorpha; family Lithobiidae; genus Lithobius; species Lithobius niger. The sequence continues at coordinate 32,264 of JAHWFP010135409.1, read as the reverse complement.
CGTACGGCTTTGGGCCATGCTCTAAATAAAGATCGTGTGAAAGAATCCGTGTTTCAGCTAAACGCATATAGATTTAAACGAAACTTAAGCTACGTTGTTAATTTCGATGCCGGCCTCGAAATTGGCAGCTAGAAACGATAGGATGGCGTATTTATTTCGTAAATGCAGGCTTTCAGAGCTGAGTTGAATTGTTTCAAATTGGCCAGCAACAATGCATACATAAACCTTTGTAGCACGACGCCATAGCCGTACAGAAGGTACACGGATTACTAACAAAAACGTCAAGTGTGCCGTAAAAAAGGGGGGTTATATGATTGAAGTTTCACTTTACTTGTTAAAATGTAAACGGATAAAATTAAGATGATTTTTTTAATTGAAATAATCAAATGTACAATTGAGAAAATTGCATCTGTTTAAGTGCTGTTGTGCTTTACGAATCATATATTTAAAACGTAAAGCACAACAACACTTAAACAGATGCAATTTTCTCAATTGTACATTTGATTATTTCAATTAAAAATCATCCAAATTTTATCCGTGTACATTTTAACAAGTAAAGTGAACCTTCATTCATATAACCCCCTTCTTTACGGCACACTTGACTTTTTTGTTAGTAATTTAATAGCATCTTGCAATTAATGATCCTTTCTGCGCTTACAATAACCATGACGTTTCATGTGTGTGTGTGTGTGTGTATGTAGATGTAGTAATTTTTAATCGTTTGCTAATAATTACCAAGAGATAAACAATCTAAAAGACTGATGCGGTAAAAATTAAAATTATTTATGCCAATAGATCGCCGATGAAAAATTATAAGATCGCCTAAAAAATTATAAAGTGTGATGTTAAAATACGAAACCTTTCCAGTTTGCTGCAATACAATTGTTGCGTTGATGCTGTTTTGTCTACTACGCCCAAAGCCAACTGAGATAGTAGCTGTGTTCCACAGTGCTCTTAGTTGACTTTGTATTACTACGCCTAGTCTCGCGAAACGGTGCGATGGTAACAAGTGCGGATGGAGATCTGAGCATGGCTGTTATGCGGCAGGCGGAATGTCCTTTAAAGTATCGATATTTTGGCTTTAACATGGGAGGTTGAGGTCATAATCATTTGGTATTACCTTGGGGCTAGAATTGTTGCAAGGAATTCTTTTAGGTTTACTGAGGTAACAGTATACCAAGCAAGAAGCACGCAACAACGGTCGCGCATGTAGTAATTGTTAGTGAAGGCATTTGTTTCTCATTGTTACGCTATGCTCGCTAAAAACCGTCTAACCGAGTTTTAGTCTTCTGTACGCCGTAACCGGCGAGAAGACTATTGCAACGACTTTGTCCGTCCGTCCGTCCGTCGCTTTTTTCAACTTCGCAACAGTACCACATATTGATGACCATTGTTTACAACGTCCATTGTTTAATAGACTGCTTCGACGCGTCCATTGTTACAACGTCCATTGTTTAATAGACTGCTTCGACGCGTCCATTGTTTACAACGTCCATTGTTTAATAGACTGCTTCGACGTAACTAAATTAAATAATAACAGCAGTTGTAATGCATGATAGAGGTGTGCGCCTCAACATTGGAAGTAGAGGAACTGTACAGAAGACCGGTGCGACTAGGCAGTCGCTGTAGCCGCTTGTTTTTGTTTATCCTCCTTGAGGCTAGAGAATTATGGTGTATATTAGGATTTTCGTCTCACAACATATGTTTGTAAAAATATTCAGCTGAACAGTGGATAAAATAAATACTTTTCAGGGAGTGGGGAGGGGGGAGATTGCCCTTCCTGCCAGAAAACGTTTGACCACTTTATTGTAAGATTATTTTTCGTGCTGTGTAGGGCGGCTTCATCAAAAAAATGTTTTGTAGAAAATGGCGAATAAATGGATTTTTCTAAGATTTATACGACTCCTCGACTTTGCACCCCGCCCCCCCCCCCCAAACCTGGTCATTTTGTTATGCCACTGGCTATGTATTTATTCTTGGGTTTTGGTGCACGGGTACAAATAAAGGGAACACTAATAAGCTTTCTTGTATGGTGTTAGAAACCACAATCATGTGTTTAGTCTACGTGAAACCATTTCTGTCCACCCCATTAAAAATTATGGTCGTTTGCTTACGATTTATTGCGAACGGAGTTTCTAGAATCAAATGTTTTAAAATATAGGCATTTATGTTAACAGATTGCGGATTCATAATGGTAAGGTACTTACATGGGGAACTATAAGTTTGACGATGACGATATATTACAAACCCATTCCGTCAAAATTGCAAAGCGGTCACTTTTGCTCATTTATCCTTGGATTAGGGGTTTGAATAACATCTCTGCAATGTGTGGTGCAGTGGCAACCCGGACCACTGCACTGTGACTGAGGTTGGCGCTAATGACCAAGCTGTCGACGCGCCATTAAACCCCAATCCCCCCCCTTGCGAAAGCGGACATTAGCGGTTAGTTGTACTGAACGGATTTGTGTTCCATAGCTTCGCGTGCGATGGTGGCCGACGCAGTGGTTAACGCGTTCCTGCGATTGGTACGACGACCAGTATTCTATTTTTTGCTAACCCTTCTTTATAATCGAGTATTTATTTATTTAGTACGTGGATTTAATGACCTTTTCAGCTTATATTTAAATATTGGAGGATTTCTACGAAGTGTTTTGCGGTCGGTATATTTATCTTAAGATCAAAAAGCTACACGACAGTTCTTATTGATTGTGTGGTACACGACCCCAAAGCATCAGTCAGTAGCAGTGCTGACGGTTGTCATGGTAACGTACCATGATAGCGATCGCATTTTTGTCAGCTCGGGGAGAGAATTTATACTTGGAAAAAAAGTTATTAAAAATAGAGCATAAAAAAAAACCTTTTAAATTGAATGTGAAAAATAATTTATACTGCGGAGTAAAGGAAACTCCTAAAATTTTATTTCGAGCAGGAGCGTAAGCGTTAACAGGGCAGTCGTTTCTCCCCCAACATCTTTCTTTAGCCCCCCACCGTTGACCGATATCTGAGTCATAACGGCAGCTTTGTGTTGTATGTGCGTGTGT
>JAHWFP010135409.1:0-14223 GCA_023313725.1 Lithobius niger | reverse complement strand
TTTTTTACGGCACACTTGACGTTTTTGTTTGTAATCCGTGTAACTTTTTTACAGCTATGGCGTCGCGCTACAAAGCTTTATGCATGCAGTCGGTTGTTGCAGCCCATTTCGAGACAATTCATCTCAGCTCTGAAATCTTGAATCTGCAAAATAAATACGCCATTCTATTGTTTCTAGCTGCCAATTTCGAGGCCGGAAGACCTCCAAATTAACAACGTAGCTTAGTTTGGTTTAAACTGTATCCCTGCGACTTTCCCTTACATTTTCCACAATTTGAATTTTTCAGTTGCATTGGGAATTAACCTCAACATGACAAAATATTAAGACTGCGTCGATCAGCGTTTCTCTGCACGAACCGATGATTAAACGAAGCTGGCCGATGCCAAATCCCCAGTAACATTAAATAAATTGTCCTTGTAATTTCTAAACAATAAGAGACTTCCGGTTCAGGTTAGGTTGTTTTTATTTGAGTTCTATAAAGGTCCCTAAAGCCATACACTCTTCAAAGGGTTTTAGCCATACACTCTGTTCTATCATCAACAATCAACTTTTTAACAGTCGGATGCCTTTAACAATCAGAAACGGCCACGCTGTCTCTTTGTTGTTTGGATTTTGAGTGTTGGATATTGGCCCATTTTGTCACCGTGATAGTTCTTCGGTTACGTCCCGTTTCGCCAAATCCCGTTTCGCCAAATATTGTTCACGAAATTTTAGGCACACGAAACATTTAAAACATTTAAACACGAACATTTATAACATGATAAAGGTCAGACATTTATAGACAAACACCCGTTTTGCAGAAGACCATTTCGCAAAATAATTTGTTTCAAATTACGTGCCTCGCTCGCGCTGCCCCGCTCGTTGCGGCTAAACACATAACATCAGAAACCACAACTAATCAAAAATTACTAACAATTAGGCATGCCTCTTTAACTTCAGCAATGTTAAATTTTTGAAGAGTATTTTGATTCTGAGAAACGTAATTTTGCAAAATGGGAATCCCGTTTGGAAAAGGTTAACCATCACGTATATAACTAACTATTCTTAAAACAGAACCTTGGCAGTGACGTAGTGACGCCCAAGCAATCTGAACAATTATATTAAAAGCGCACGTTTTTCCGTCTGTATTGCCAGTTTTCAAAATGCAAATAAATCAACTGGGCTTATTCTACCACTACCTTGTCTCTATTAAATGTTTGCCTTTTAAAGCCCCCATTACATAGAAATAAGGTATTAAATTTCGTGTACGTAAAATTTTGTCAAATTCGTCTTGGCGAAACGGGATTTGGCGAAACCGGACTGGCCCCTGAGGGCAAAACTGTTAATCTGCTTCTTTTTTGGCGAAACGGGATTTGGCGAAACGGGAGTTCACCAGTTCCTCAACCCCATGTTCGATTCCAGATTTTTTTTTTTTTTTTGATAAACCTTGTCCAGATTCCCGTGCTACTGCATGCAAAGTTTTGTTTGGATAGTCCTTGTGGTTTTCGCGTGACGCGCGGTCTAAGATTACATTGGAGTGTCTTCATAGCGGAGCTTCGCTCGGCCTTCGGCCTCGCTCCGCCCCAATTTATATTACGTAAGCTGTTCTGTTGCATTGGTGACATTACACAATGTGTCTGGTACATACAAACTCATTTGCGTTTCGTTAGTAAGTCTAATAAAGATTATTATTAATAAGATTACTACTATTTATATATTGAGAAAAAAAAATGTATTTTTTTAACCGTAAAATTACCCTGAATAGGCTTCGTTATTTGTAAACGCAGTTGAAAAAAAGTCGCATTAGGCAGATTATCTTGCCAACCGAGTATATTTTTATCGCTTCCGTGATTTCGATCTGCCCTTGTATGAATCCCTAAATCTTTTGACGATTGAATTTGTTTTTAAGTACTCTATATGTATGTTTATGTGTACAAGTCCTTAAAGGATGAATGTTAGGAACCATCCCTCTACGGTGTGAGTTACAATAGAAGGCATTGTGACACTCACTCACACAACACCCCAAACAATGATAAACTTGTTCCTCGTAGGTGTAGAACCAACTACGGGAAAATGAGTTTATCTTACACTGCTCCCGTTGTGTGGAATGAATTACCAAAGTCAATTTCTGATAACTTAAACGGTATTAATTTTTTATGTCTCTTAAGAAAATATTTTATGAGCTCCTACAAATCAAATGTGTAATATCTTAGGTTTATATATATATATATATATATATATATATATATGTATATTTTTTCCTTCTAGTGTTCGTTTTGTTATTTTGTTGTGTTTTTCTATTGTAAATAATTTTGTTATTTTGTGCTTTCTGCCTGGTTCGTCACTATAAAATAGGAATTTTATATTCCTCGTGACGATTTCCTTCATGTATCGTCGTACTTCATGAAAATAAACTAATTATTATTATTATTATAGTTTATACATATTTTTTTTATTAAAACTGCCAACTTGTGCAAGCTAGACTGGAAAATGGACTGGAAAATAAAACTACCGAGCCTGGAAAAATCTGGATTGGGCATGGAATTTGGGTTGGATTATGGCGTGAGAACCATGCCTCCGGAGGATTTGAGCGTAGAAATAACCACGGAAACAAGCTTAAGCATTAAAAAAACGCACAAACAAACATTCCGTACTTTTTTTGATGCTGTAGCTTTTGAACCTAACTATTCAAATCTCCGTATTGTAATTTAACTCTCGCTGGTTACAAGGTCGTCTGGAAGTGACGCTGTATCAGCTTCCTGTCTGTGCCTCCAGGCCAGCTGTTTTAAAGTGGCACTATCACCGATTGAAAGTCTGCAGAATATGGCAACATCGAATGCTAGCTAGCACTGTATCCAGCACTTGCTTGCATTAAGCGAACGAAGGCATGCACAATGGATTTCTTTTCACGAAACAAACGAGCCAGGAGCCTCCTTTACTACTGAGGGAAAATTTGGTACGTCCTACTGTTTTTACTGGTCAACAATAGCACTTTAGCCGAATGGTGCAAAGGGAGAAGCCAGCAACAGGTAGGGGGTCTGGGGGAGCGCTGTGAGCGCTGGAAGCTTTCGAATTTTTGCTTTTTTACAGTGTATTTTCTGGCCTCTAACGTGACACTGGAAACGTTTTTAACCAAATCCGTTTTGCTGACTGCAATATAGACGTGTAAAGAAATTAGTAATGTAAATCTTTCACTTTTCTTTTCATAACTAAATAGGCCTATTTATTTTTTAAGCACTCCTGATGCATTGTTGGAAATGTTGGTAATTTTAAGCAAACTATAGAGTTCGTAATTGTCTTACTGTTTATATTTTCTGATTTTCGTGATGTCAGTCAGTTGTATATAACTCTATGGTGGAGCCAGTAACTGGGTTAGCTGCAAGGGGCACTGGAGGGCGAAAAGAAGGTCGTCTTACTGAAAGCCAATGATATTACACTGGATTTCTTAAGCCTATAACGCCGATTTTTGTTGTTGGAGAAAACAACGTTTTTTTATGCCTAAGAAATCCGCTTTTAAAGCACTGTCTTGATTAGAAGTGCCGTTGTTTTCCCTTACATTGTAATCTAGTGCCCCTTGTAATTATGCCCTCCAGATTCTATCTCGTAGACAACATGACGTCACTTGTCGCTGCTCTATATACTGGGGGCTGCCCTGGTGTTATTTTATGAAAACAGTGTTAAGAAATATTAACGTTTCCAGCACTCGTGAGAAATGGTGTGGAACCGGGAGGCAAGAAACGAAATTTCTACCCCAGTCTAAAGTTCAAAAAGTTCACAGTTTTTAGTCAATAGCTCAACTGGTATTAAAAAATTAAAAAAAAAAAAAAATGTATTGTTACATTACAAACTTTTTAATCTGATATTTACATTTATTTGCTGTTAAACATATTAATTTATTTGGTAGCTTGTTAAAAAGAAATGGGTACTATGCAATTTTAACCCTCTCTTCCCAAATGAATTTGTGTATTATTTTGGTTCTTTTAACCAGTTCTGATTATTTCTTGTTGATCTTTCAATTGGATATTTCGATTCCCTTTTAAAATAATTCTCCGCACAAGTATCGTACATTGAATTATGCCAGAAAGTGTCATAATTTTGTTTTCTTTTAAAAGATCACGTTCTTTTTGGTTTGTTTTTGTTATAAAATCAGAATTTCGCAGGTTTGTTGAGTATTTTTTGAAGTCGTTCGATCAACAAGTCCTTTCGATGTTGTCGCATAAAAACGGTGATGGCATATCTTACATTTGATAGTACAAGAGCTTCATACTGTCAATAATATAATCACCATAATAATTCTGGATCCCGGCTGAGCTGATAAAAGGGAAAGGAAAGTTAAAGGAAAACTGGCAGGACAACAATCACTTTAATAGCTTCTCATTGTTTTCGTGTACGTGTAATGTCTTATTTATTTATTTATCCAATCTTACTGGAGCCTACAAGCCACAAAGCTACACACTCCTTCTAAAGACTAACCCTACCTGAATGCTAATCTTAAAACTAAACTAAATGCCAAACCACCAACATATTACCACCACCAACGTAATGTCTTTGCTACGGTGGCTAACAATTCCTGGCGATTGAAAACTATCGTCCAACCGTTGATTGTTGATGGGTAAAATGAAACAGTCCATGGTTCAGCTAAATGCGTAGAGTTTTAAATCAAACTAAGCTACGGTGTGCGAAAATGGGAGTGGGAGTGGGGAGTCGGGAATGGGAGTGAGGAGTTGGGAGTGGGAGTGACGGGGTTGGGAGTGGGGAGTGGGAGTGGGAGTGGGGAGTGGAAGTGAGGGGGTTGGGAGTGGGGAGTGGGAGTGAGGGGGTTGGGAGTGGGGAGTGGGAGTGGGACCGGGAAGAGGGGGGGGGAGTGGGTCTGTAAACTTAATTCATGACCGGCCCCTTGCGTAGCACGGGCTTCGTCTAGTAATAATATAATAATTTGTTACAAACTACAAATTACATGGGAGCATGAAGTTAAAGAAGCACGAATGTAAAAAAATGCAAAAGAACTATACAAATGTAGGTTTTCAAATGTAATCTGCCTAATCTATATAACTAAGAGCATAATATTTGTTTGTGTGTTTGTTTGTGGGTGTGTCGCCAGATCAGTGAGATTCCCACTGCTAACTACGAAGTCGTATACTGCTAACTATTGAATTGTCCGTATAAGTAATTAGTATTAAAAAACGCTTAAGCGTCTAAAATACGGATGTAAGCCTTAAAAAACTTAAAGCCCTAAAGAACAGATATTAGAAAAAGACATGTAAGCCATCAGCGTCGCACTAATAAGTGTAAAGAAGCTCCAGCTTGTTTTTTTGGGTTGCTGGAGATTATTTTACACGTTTTAGTGCGACGCTGATGGCTTACACGTCTTTTTCTAATATCTGTTCCTTTAGGGCTTTAAGTTTTTTAAAGCTTACATCCGTATTGTACGCTTACGCGGTTTTTTAATACTAATATCCATTATTTTTTTTCTTGTTTCAGCAAGAATAGCACAGAAAAGAATACTGTAATCACCTTAAAATAACTGTTATAAGAAAGCCTTTTTAATACTAAATTTTAAGAGCTATAAAAATTGAAAATCGGTTCTTTGGTTCGATCTCTAGGTGAGAGCAAAATTTCTCCAACAAGAAGAACAACAATAATTGTAGTCACATTAAAATAGTGTTCAAAAGGCCTTCTTTATACTTATGTTTTAAGCTGTAAAACTTGAGCATCGGTTAATTGGTTCGATCTTCAGATGTAGTATAGCTGTTACGATCTAGAATTTGGGCTAATCATGAACATTGAACTAAAACCCATGAAATTTGATACACAAGTCAATTTTTAGCATTGAGCTAGATATGGAATCTCTCGCGATACCCCCTAAGGCCCCTTTCTGTCTACCTACTACACACACCTCCAAAACGTGAATTGGTACACAAGTCATTCTTACCAGTACAAATTGAACTAAAATTTGTTGATCATCAATCTCATGGAGAGGACAAAGGGAAGCACTTGGGGTAGGTGTATCTCATGGGATTCCGTATGTAGTTCGATTTTTTAATACTACTACCATGTATGTTTTTAGTACGTTCAGCAAGAATTTGTTGGTCATTGATGCTTCACGGGATACACAAGAGGGGGGGGGGAGATGTTGGGGAGGCTTTGATGGTATTTCATGGGGACCCATGGCTGGTTCAATTTCTACTGCTAGGAATGATTGGTGTACCAAAATGCATGCTTTCAGTACGATCAACAAGAATTTTCGGATCAACCTCTTGGAGTGGGAATAGGGGAAAGCACTGATGGGCCTTGGAGGATTTCGCGGAAGTTCCATAGCTAGTTTGATTTCTACTGCTAACAATGACTTGTGTGCCAAATTTCATTCTTAGCACTACCTGCCAGAATTTGTTGGTCAGGCTTCAAGGAGGGGGTACGGGGGGGGGGGCGTTGTGGCGCCTGGAAGCTTATCTCGAGGGGGTTCATAGCTAGTTCAGTTTGTACTACTATGAATGACTTGTGTACCAAATTTCATGTTTTTAGCTCGATCTGTAATAATTTGTTGCTGAAGCCCCAGGGAAGTGGAGGTGGAGGCTCGGGGGAAAGGGAAGCCTTGGAGATATTTCATGGGGGCGTTCCATGGCTGGTTCGATGTGTACTGCTAGTAATGACTTGTGCACAAAATATCAAGCTTTTAGTAGGATTTGTAAAAATTTGTGGGTCAACACTCAGTGAGGGGGTACAGGGGGGCGCTGGGGCCCCATTGGTGGTATTTCTTGAGGGTTCCATGGCTGATTCGATTTATGCTGCTATGAATGACTTGTGCACCAAATTTCACGTATTTAGCTTGATCTGTAAAAATTTGTTACCCAAGCCGCAAGCCCCTGTGAGGGGGCACAAGGGGGGGGGGGTACTGGGGAGAGGCACTTAGGGTATTTCATGTGGGGCCAATGGCTTGTTCGATTTTTACTTTTAAGAAAGACTTGTCAAACAAACTTCATGTTTTTAGCTCGATTTGCTAAAATGTGTCACTCCAATTAATGATTTCTCCCCAGTGCTCTACAATAATAATTGCTTTACGGACAAGAATACTGCAGTCACATCAAAATCGGGTTCAAAAGGCCCTGGTCGGTGTTAATACCTACATTTTAAGCTATACAAATTGAAAATCGGTTCATTGGTTCGATCTCTAGGTGAGAGCAAAGTTCTAGCCCATTTGGCTTTCCGTGGTAAGAATATTGTAGTTACATTAAAATAGCCTGCGAAAGGCCCAAGGCCTTGTACAGACCTACGTTTTAAGCTATAGAATTTGAATATCGGTTCAGTGGTTCGCTCTCCAGGTGATGGCAAAGAGTCCCAACAGCAAGGACAATAAGAACAACAACAAGAAATGGCCATGCTGTGGACGCCGAACGGTTCGATTGTTGTCATTAAAATTTGTAATGCGGTGAAATAGTTATGACACGACCCCAAATACCGAATTTCGTTGGTCTACGTCAATTCTGGGCGAAACTATAGGAGTTCAAAGTTTGACGATTAACATGGAACTTCATGCTGAGGCTTACATATAGCGGTCTTGATGATTTGAACTCGCTTTTCAACAAAGAGGCACAGTAATGATGACGTCATGGTTTTTCCAGTCACAATATTTTCATGCAAACGGGTCTAGGCCTCTATATCTCTTAAAACCCTGGATCTAACTAAATCTAATGAAAGCTTGGGCGACTACTCTCGGGAATTACAGCATTTTCATGCAAACGGGGGACATCACAACAATGCTCTATACAATCGGCCATATATACAGGGGACTGCCTTAGTAATAATAATAATAATATCAATCGAATTTTGATATCACACAGATATTTAACTTCCGTCAAAAAAAAACGTAGTGGTAGGGTTTCCCCGAGATCGATACGGAAAAAATAAAAAGTACATTATGATGCCTCCGTAGTTAAAGTTTTAGTATTCTGAATTACAATACACACCAAAGATTTTACACACACAAAGTATGAAAACATTTTTTTTCCAGCTCGTGGTTTTCGCACTGCAGATACAAATGTATTACCAAATGGAACGCACTGCTATCCAGCAAGCATTATTGGTCAACCACAATAATCAATCAATTTAAATAACCAACTATAAAACGTAAATAAATAAATAAACCTCGTTTCATTTTCCATTGTCGTAGTTGTAGGCAGGGCCGTGGCTAGGAGAAAAGGGGGGGGGGGGGGGAGCAAGAAAGAGGGCGTAAAACCTGATCCAATTTCAATTTACTTTTCTTTAGTGAATTTATTCGTTATTATTATCCTTTTGGTTCTAGTTTAAGAGTTGGACTGTATTGGACGTTGTCATTCATAATGGCTGATCGGTGAGAGAGCTCAGTCTGGTGCAGATCTGGTCGAACCCCTGGAAAAAGGGGATCCTGGCAAAGTCCCCGCCTGGACTGCCGGCCAGGGTAGCTTGAGAGGCTACCATGCTCCTTCAGCGGCTGTGGGAACTATTCTGGCTAATTTTGGACAATCTTTCGGTCCCTACGGTGATCGGAGGTTTCCCGGTTCAAATCCCCTGGTTGGCTCCTCCCTTTACCAGGTATTGCTTCTCTCAAAAAAAGTCTGGTAATGTTCAAAATTCAGCCGGTTTAGCCATACGACCATTAAATTGCTTTGGCTGACTTAAGGCTCAAAGAAACTAATTAAAAAAAATAATACTTCGTAAGTTCGTCGTGGTGGGGGAAGGGGGAGAATTTCGGTGGGGGAGTAAAATTACTTTGTGGGGGCGTAAAACCGGCAGTTTCGCTGCCCCCTCCCCATAAACAATTCCTATCCTCGGACCCTGATTGTGGGTTCCACTAAATCACCAGGATATTCCAGTTTGCGTTTTTTTCGACGCGGAATAAAGTACAGTAATTTGTAAGCGGATTCTCCGATACCTTTCGTGTGGCTTTGTTCGTTTGGCTCTGCACTTCCTGTTTTGACTGGTTTCAAACTAAATTACGCCTCCAGCAGACGGCGGAAGCTGAAAAAAAAAAACTCACACGCACTACATACTGAGTAGGGTTACGCATACACTAGAAAGTAAATAAAGTTTAGATTTTGTTTTTTTATAAATCGACTAATAATGACATTTTATGAGCGTCAATTTTTGCGTGATATTGATTTTTTTTTTACCGTAAAATTGGGTTACTTTAAAGTAGCATTTTTAAGGAGTTAAAAAAAATTCCGTTTATTTTGCTACAGCGGAGTGATACGCTTAGTTCCTGCATTTGCCGTAAATCTGTCATCTTTCTGACCTTGGCCTTGCAACTTAATTTCTTTACTTCCCTGTATTAGAGACTGATGAGTGATGACTCTTTAACATTTGATGACTTGATTTACGCAATGGGGAAGACGAAAGGTATAATTTTTTTGTTTGTTTCAAAGTCGACGTGATATGTGTAAAAAATAGAAACCCATTTGCAACTTTTCAGCCTATTTCGTGAGGGGGGGGGGGATGGAACCCCTCGGCTTGAAAACGTGGGGGTCTTCCCCCCCCCCCCCTCCGAGCCCCCGGTAAGCTCGACGTCTATGGACAAGGTACACCCCTGACCTTGAGAACACACGAATTTTAATGTAATTCACGAAAAACAATATACGTAGTAACCATGGCAACAACGCGGACGCAAATCTCCTCCTCGTGCCTCGCGACACGACGTACGAAGTATGCAACATGACAGCGTCGATTTATGACAACAAGAAAACAATTTTCACTGCTGTACAAGACGACGGACAGATTTCTGAATGCCGGTGTTCGATGATTTGTCTACGATCCGACAACCCCGAAATGGACGCCATGTTGGATTGTAAATTCTGCTGCTTCTCACTTTTACCGGAGAATATGGCTTTCCAGTTGTTTATACGTAGTAACCACGGCAACGATGTTCTCCTCGTGCCTCGCGACACGACGTACAATGCTTGTGGCATGACAGCGTCGATTTATGACAACAAGAAGACAATTTTTACTGCAGTTCAACACGGCGGACTGATTTTTGAATGCCTGCATTCGATAGTTTGTTTTTGGTTCGATAACCCCAAAATGCACGCCATGTTGGATTTTGAATTCTCGCTGCGAGCAGCTATTTATTCTACCGTCGTCTGATCACTGCTAGAAGCTGCTCTTTGAGCGAGAATAGCACATTTTGGAAATAGCGTGAAAATGACAACAATGTTGTAGCAATGTTTAAAGTGGCACTATCACCGATTGAAATGCGAACGAAAATACCGTGGCGCCATCTAGTGACATCGATATTGTTATGTTAACCTTTATAGCTTGCTCGCAGGTGCACGAGGTTGAACCAAATTGTCACTCAATAATTAAGGACGTCGTGGCTTGTTTGTTTCGTTAAAAGAAATGCCGTTACACATTCCTTCGCTTGGTGCAAGCAAACGCTAGATGGTACTACACAGCGCTAGATGTTGTCAGAATTCGTCTGCTTTCAATCGGTGATAGTGCCACTTTAAAATTACTGTTGCAATTTGCTCTCTATCCGTGTCGTTATTTGTGAGTTGCCGCATTCATTTAGTAGGAACTGGAAGTCAATCGTAAATAAATAACGGTTGACTAGCAAATAGCGTTTGGCGAGCGAGAAGGTTTTGATGTATAAACGCGCCCTTAAAGGCACATAACTCCCTCCGGTATATTTTAACAGTTTCACTCGATACATTACCGGAAATAGTTTTATATAAACTGATTTACCTTTCATTTGCTGGTCTAATGGTACGATGCAGATGTCAGTAGTGGCGCGTGAATGTTATTAGGCTTGTTTTAAACGGCTCGGTCCGAGCGGTATATAACTCCCGCCACATCGCTGGCAAGCCGCGGCCCTGGAGGAAGGATAATTAATCCTTCGCTCAAGTTTGCGACTTGGTCGTACGATATGTCACGTTGCAGCGGCCCCGAAACGAGTATGACTAGTGTCGTAGAGATGCGCGCTGCGGTCGTTTGAACTATATTTTAGCGTAGGTGACGCAGAGTAAAGCGGCCAGAACGGAGGGATTTATGTGCCTTTAAAGTGGCACTATCACCGATTGAAAGCAGACGAAATCTGACAACATCTAGCGCTATGTAGTACCATCTAGCGTTTGCTTGCACCAAGCGAAGGAATGCATAACGGCATTTCTTTTAACGAAACAAACAAGCCACGACCTCCTTAATTATTGTGTGAAAATTTGGTTCATCTTCGTGCACCTGGGAGCAAGCTATAAAGGTTAACAATATCAATGTCGCTAGATGGCGCCACGGTATTTTCGTTCGCATTTCAATCGGTGATAGTGCCACTTTAACTTGAGCGGCAGCAGTGCTAGTGGGGGCTTGCGAAGACGGGCCGCACGGTTCTTGTCGCTTTGTGATAGGACGTTTAATAGCGATTCATACCAACAGATGGCAATGCAATCTGCAAGGAAACTGGGCAAGCTGCTGCAAGCGTCGACCCAATGGCTAATACCGTTTTATGTCAACAGACGGCTGTCTGGGCAAACTGGAGAGGCCAAGGTCGTCTGTTGCCGCCGCCACCGTGGTTGCTACGAAGGCGTCTAACTTGTATTTTGGTCTGTATATGATGCGTTGTTGAGTAGTCACAAGTCAGTCCTTGAAGGAAGACTTAACCAAAAAACGTGTCTTGGCAGACTTACAGCGATTGTGAGGACATGGATCATGGTGTTTCTGGAGTTTCAAGTACAGCACTTTGGACCAGATTGCGGTATTGAGGGCGAAATAGCGAACGGAACGGAAGTGGGAATATTGCTTTACGAGCGGCGATTCGCCATTGAGCATGGCCAACTGGGATTGAAGCTGCTTCCTCGCTCAATAAGAGGCCGGCCAGCTTGGTTCTCTCCAGGTGGAAAACCAGCCAGGTATGTCTTGTTAGCCAGCCACGTGCCGCTCAGTATCGTGTGGCCTGATAACAGACGGGAATTAAAAACTGAATTAAGTGCTGCAGACCGTTCTTTGGAAGCGTTCAAAATTACGTAACACTTTTTTCTAGCACTTTAGACCCCAGCGACCCCCGTATGTAACATCACTGTAATACTTGGCGTGAAGGTCCTTTCTGAAAATCTGTAACATTTTCTTACAGCCCCCTCCCTCCCCTCCCCTACCCTCACCAAATGTAGGCTAGTTTTTTGGGGGGGGATGAATTCGTTTTTTTCCAGCTGTATTTAGAATCGAAGGGCGTAACGGCCAGAGATTTTGAAATTTTTTTTTAAACGTAAACAGACATAAAAAAAAAGGCTTAGCTAGAAGAAATTAGCTAAAAAGAATTTAGAAAAAAAAATATTTTGCGAAAACTAGTGTGTTACGTAACACTTCCGTCATACTGCACCGTTCCGCATCATAACAGCTGGCAACACATATTTGCTCAGCCGCTGAGTCCAGTCTAGTCTGCATGCTTCAATGGGAGTTGGGTAAGACAACTTTGTGAACTGGGAGTGAAAAGGTTGAAATAAAAATGGCGCTGACAGTAATACCAATATTACGTACCGCGAACCTTTTAGTATTTAAAACTAAAATAACACCTTTAACTTCAAGAATACACCCAGATAAACAATAATGGGAAAAGTTTAAAGCAAAAACGATATTTAACAGAAAATGTCATGTTTGTTGGCCATTACCAAAAAGCGAAAGTCTTTATTTTACTTTTGCCAATACGAAAAGTTACCTTAAAGGTACATGCATCCATGTTGGTTGTCCTGTGTGACTCAGTTTTGCGATATTAGTTGAAACGTATGTAAATGTTGCCAATCCATTCATTTTTTTTTCGTGCGAGATTATTTTGCGACATTAACTCTAAACTGTCTAAATGTTGCAAAGCTAGTTTTAACGGATTTTCTCCCTTTAAAGTTTCCCTTTAAACACAATAATTTTTAACTCCTACACCACTCCATGATTTTAAGTGGCACTCGTAATTTTAATACTAAAATACTTAAATAACCTATTTTCCCATAAAATGCTTTTCAGATTATAAAATATTAAAAACACGATGAACTTAGAAAGATAAAGTCCAAATAGAAAAATACTACTCTAACTCCATATTAACAACCCTATGAAAATAAACAAATAAAACGACACAAAAGTAACAGTAAAGGTGAGCAAACCAAAATTTACGTAACAAAAGGAATAGCTGCAGCAATCCCCCCCCCCCACCCAATCAAACACTCCCTCCATCTTCCCAATAAACGCAGAAGTTTGAATTTACCAGAAGTATTTTTTTTAAAAGCAACTTTAAAGTGTTATTGGATAGGAAAAATTAGAAAAATTCCAACCCCTGGAATAATAATTTTCACTTCAGGAATTCTGTTCTGATCCGAAATAGTTATGAAATGGGAGGTGGTGTGCAGAAGAGGGGGGGGGGGGGCGCAGGGGGGGGGGGGGGGGGGGGGGGGGCGGGAGAGAGCAGAGTAAGGGCACGTTTAGCAACCACTCGCTTTTGCATTCTCGCAGCTAGAAGCTAGAAATCACCTCAAATTCCAACATGGCGGCGGTTTTATGTCTGTCGCCTCGCAGCGAAAACAGCAAATAACGTGAATGCAGAAGCGTTTGGGAAAATTGTTTCGTCATGAAGAATTCTTTATTAACACTGGCGATAGCCAGTGTTAGTAAGGGTCAGCCTAGGGTCTCTGTGTTAAACTCTCAACTTTGAGAGCTTATAACTCCGTCAAAAGTGAACATTTTAAAACCAAGTTTGGAATCCAGCCTCGACTAGTCAAGGCCTCTCTACAGTCCAAAAATTGTGAAATTCGGTCCAACCAAAGCCGAGATCCAGAGCAGGGCCAAATAGACAACTTCTTGTTCTGCTTCTTGTTGTTGTTGTTGTTCTGGGGATGCTTTCGTCTGTCCTCTCTACAGGTCAAACTACACCACCAAAAATCATGGGAATAGGCTCAAATCATAGCTTCCTATGTGAACATGTGCCTTTTCAAGGTTATTATAGTTAAACTGACGTAGTTATTTAGAAAAAAAGCCATCACGTGCTAACTGAAACAATGCTTTTTTTGCTGATTAAAAAACAAATTCTCCCTACTGTAACGAAGTTCTCCCAACCTACAATAGGGAGCGTTCACAAATTACGTAACGCCTGGAGCAGGAGTTCAGCAAATGTGTTACCATCTGTTACGATGGGGGGAGGATGAGTATGATGAAGTTATATGTAACACACTAATTGTGTGCTACATTTTTATCCACATTTTTTTAGTTAAACTAGTTTTCTTACATCTGCTTAACGACTTAAATTTT
>JAHWFP010135407.1:4635-24799 GCA_023313725.1 Lithobius niger | reverse complement strand
AAAAATGCTGAGGTCGGGGTCAGTGAGGACCTCCAGCATATGAGATGGTTATACTATAGGCCACCACACCCCACCAGAGAACTTTAATACGAATTTTTTCTTTATTGTCAAATAACTTGTTTGCTTAATGGAGGGACGCTCTGTGTGACAACAATATCCATTATTTGTTAAGTAAGTTTACATGGCTGTTTGCTGTGACGTGCATATCACGTGACTGGGCTAGTCCAATCAGACGGCCAAACAGCCGTTGTTCTCGTTCGTCATTGGCTAACTAATGGTGACGTCACGGCAAACAGCCATTGCGCGTGGTTTAGATGATGATTCAGAGGAATAACAGCCTCGAATAGCTGACGAGGCCCATGATTCGGCAATGACATCAGATTGAGGATCGGAAAATTATTTGAGTTTAGAGAGAAGTTGGATGAGTCGTGGCAACAAATCTGAGCTGTTCAGGGGTTTTAGAAAAGTGCTGAAAGACAACGAATGGGATGAAATACTGCTCTGTCACGTGACTGCCATGATAGGGATTAACCAATTATGCTTACCTTGCAAACCCTGGCTTAGGCCATGCCGCCCATCAAGTGTGGTTCACTATTTTATTTAAGAAATTGTGTCCTCAGTGAATGCAGCAACATTTCAAAGTTTTTCTTCTTGATCATCACAAAGCTTCGAAGATGCCTCTACAGCCATCTTGTATTTTCCCCATGGAGTTCGCTTGTAAGCCATTGCTCGGTCGGTAGGTGGGTCACGTCGGTCCACTTGCAAACATATGAAAGTATGTGAATTACCACGACCGATAAAGATTGACTGAGAATGAGTGCCTCAGGTTTCGTTGTTTGCAACAGTCCGTTGTTTCCGAGAAATCGTTGCAGTCTGATTGGGCCATCTTGTATACAAATAAACCTATAAGACGGCCGTGTCGCTGTGTGCACGGTGAAATGTGCATGCGTGACCACGCTTTGATAAATTCGGAAATAGTTTTGGCAGGTTTTCTTATTTTACCATCACACTTTATCATTTTTTTGCAAGTGTCTTAGCATTTTTATTCGTCAATCATTTAGCATAAATACAAGGATTTTTACAGCATCTGATTTCAGAAACTGCGATTGCAATTAAATTATTAGTGAACGAACATAATTTAGAATGGAGTAGGCAGACAGCATCCCAGATGTTCTCGTTTTACTAATGCTTTATCCGTTTGACCTAGAGCAAAGAAAAGGTTTTAGGCAACAAAGCGCATTTATTTCTTGTCTAAAAAGGTGATTTTCTTTTTATTTTCTTGCAGTAAACACACGCAAAAACCAAACAGTCAAACCAACGTGTTGTTGATTTGCGAATTTTTGACAGTAATACTCTGGATTTAGTCCACAGTCTTCAGGCACAAAATCAAAGAGCACCACATGCTGTCTGACAATTTGAATTGAGCACTATATCTTGTAAGTGGCTTTTGACCAGTTGATGGTGTCTCCCTCTCTCTGCTGGGTGGTTGTAGTAGGAACTTCCATTTGGCTGTGAGGTCAGAGGTGAGATCTGGTGTTATAATTTTCTTGATTCCCTGGTATGTGGGCTGATGGAAATTCATAAGAGGAATTTGGTAAATTTTGGAAATGGTTGATGGCATTCCATTCAAGAGCTCGGAGATGAGAGTCAAATCGAGAATTTGATTTCAGGATGACATGTTCCTTCTATCAACCAAGACCAAGAAGTTGCGTTTGGTGTGGATTCGATGGTCAGCCACCCCATTTTAGTCCGTTTTCTTGACTGCATTCCGGTGCTCGTGTACCCTCAGGCAAACTCCTCTTTGCATTTCTCCCACATAAATGACACTGCACTCTGCGCAGGAACTGCGTAAATCATTGCTTTGGTTTGAAGCAGGTGGATGCGTGGATCATCTTGCAGAGTGGTTTCAGGTGCAGTTTTGCCGTTGGAGAAGATGGTTGGTATTGAAGGTTGTTGTTTTACTGCCCACAGGTGGATTGGATTTGAATTTAGGTCTCATACTGCATCTACGGTTGAGATGGGGGTTTTCTGTTGGTGTGCTATCCACTGATGATGAGTCTTCTACAGGGAAGGATAGTTCTTTCACTGTCACAAGTGGGGTTTCATGGTATTGCGAAGGCATACCACCAGTGGATCAACAGAACACCACTGTCATAGGATGATTTTAAGATTTTTACTGCTTTTGTATGTCAGAAAAACGAAGGACTACTGGTTCGTTTGGGGGTGCAGTCTAACTTTTCATGTTTTATCCAAAAGCACTAACATAACCGGGTGTAGTCTTCAGGGTCTGGAAGGAATCTGGTTGTAACCTTAAGACAAACTGCATGCTTTAAAAGCAAATTAAATTAAAGTAGTCTTTTGCTCGTTCAG
The DNA here is from genome assembly GCA_023313725.1 of Lithobius niger. NCBI lineage: Eukaryota > Metazoa > Arthropoda > Chilopoda > Lithobiomorpha > Lithobiidae > Lithobius > Lithobius niger. Next base: position 22,429 of record JAHWFP010135407.1, on the reverse strand, counting down.
GGAAAACCAAAGAAATCGGAGGCTTGTGGAAGACACAAAAATATCGATATGTTTTCTTGGGTGTTGAAAGCGTACACTTTGTCCCGATTTGTGACAGGACTTCACTACGAGCACGTAAAGCATGAATTTACATTTTGGTCACATTTATTCGCAGACTTGTCCTCTTTTGAATGAATATTGTCATAACATAGTTTGCAATCAATGGAGTTGTTAATGATTAAAAATCTATTTTGTGGGCTATTGATAAAATCGGCATCAGTATCGACATACACTTTACGTACAACAGTAATATTAATTCATACTCAAATTATAGTGGCGCAAAACAAAATTCTTCGCACATATAATGTTTCAGACCTTCGTTGGGAATATCATCGGAGTGTTTTTTCCGTTACATTTTTGTTCCATAAACGCTGTTGAACGATACGTCAAACAAACATGATTCCATACAGAAACACACATAGCCGCTAATAGAAACATCTAGTCACTCTCTGTGTTGATACAAATGACATGCTGTTTAAACCACTGTTTTGTAGTGAGATTTAACAGGCATAACTCGAATTTCAACTGGCTAATGTTTTAAATAACACGTTTCGTTGATTTTGTCCGACATTGTTTTCAGCAAAATTATCGCCGATCTGGTTATATTATTGGTAATCCAACACACACAAAACTGCACTATTAGACATGTTGTCAGTCAGTGCTAATCATCCGTCAACAGGATGGTTCAATATAAGTCCGTAAGCCTCATCAGTCCATTCCATCATCAGAGAGAATGGTTCAATAAAAGTTTGTAAGCCTAATCCTTCTGTCCATTGTCTATCTTCGCATTTTATTTAGTTTGTTGACGATCACAAATTGAAGTGATAGTTTCAAACTCACCATTCCGATTTAACACATAAACTTCAAGACTAAACTTCATAAACGGGAAAAGTCACATAAATATTCCAAAAGTATCAGATTATTCACTTCACATGAGCAGTGCTTCTAGTTGATTGCTGATTTCCTCCGATCGGGTGGAATTCCGGTTCCGGCCACGACCACGTGACCTTCCGTGTTTCCTGTTTTTCCCACCGGATGGCGGTTGATCCAGCCTCTCGATCACCTGTTGAGCCTCCCAAAGACGCTGCTGTTTTTGTTTCTTCCTTCTTTCCTTCCGTCTTTGTTTCTTCCGACGCAAGGGCGCTTCTGTCTCATATTCGGAGTCGTTGGAAAGGATTGCTACAACGAAAAATGCCAAGAATGTTGATGAAAAACCAAATAAATTACAAAATTTGTATTCTTAGGAAACGTAAATTGGAACTAAACCATCAGCAAAAATCGTGCACTAGATATAACGTAGTACAGAAAGCGACCTTTACACACTTGGGTTTAATTTGCATGACATGAACCGGAGTTGAACTGGCTAGTCTGTCCACATCCAGAAAACTAGCACACTGCTTTTACATATTTGGCCACACATCCACTGGTATAAAGACAACTCATTGAATCCCTTATTAAGGTTACAACCGTGACCCTCTGCCTATGACCTGTTGGTTGGTAAGACTGCTAGCAATATTCACATACTGTACAAATATGCCATTTGTATTGGTGTCGCTAACTAAATTAAAAAGGTGTCTCTGAAAGACGAACTTCTAACACTTGGTCCCAAAATAATAGAATAAATAATAATTTTCAATTATTGTGAATTAGAAGTTATAGATCTAAAACTTCATCAATGAATTTTAAAACTTCATGAATCTGAAGATGCTTCAAAGTGGGACAACAGTGTCGATTTTGTTGACTTGGTTGGCTGAGTGAGCCTGCAACTTGGCTGTGAATTACCGTCTTTTGAGATAGGTTTTTTTCAGGTGTAACTGGGGGTTGTTCACTGTCCTTTACGGATGGGTCCGTAATCTTGTTCAGGTATGGTTTCTCTTTGAACTTTTTCAGAACGTCTTCACGTGAAATTTCGTCCGTGATATTAGCCGAATTTCAGCTGTGCAGATAACCGTGGGGTGTAACTGAATAAAAACTAAAATGGCAAGTATGGTTTGCTGCTATGCTTTACCATGTTGAGCGCCAATAAAATGTTTGGAAGTTTATTTTATCCTAGTCCTTTAGTCTATCCATTGTCGCTTCACTTCAAACAGTCTAGGTTTGTGCTCCCTAAAAAGAAACAGCAGCAGGCTACAAGCACCCCATTCAGTGGCGTAACTAGTGGGGGCGGCAAAGGGGAGATTCGCCCCCCCCCCCCCCTGTGAGATTTTGAAAGCTTAGTTGGCAAATTGGCCAAGTCACTTTTTCCATAGCTGAAAAATTATTTACCGTCAGATGGCTGCATTTTGAGGTCAAAGACGCAACTTTCATCTTAGCTAATTTATACTTCTACTGTTTCTCCTTTAAATCACTTAAGTTACCAGGTAACAAATGAAGAAATACGAAAATCAGTAAAGATAAACAGTAAGAATTACTGACTATATATTTTGCTTAAAATTCCCAACATTTCATACAAAATATCAGTGTTTAAAAAATAAGTATCTAGTATGAAAAACTGAAAGATTTACATTACAAAATATTTTTATGTGTATAATGCACTCAGCAAAACTGGTTTTATAAAAATTGTTTCCAACGGCATTTTACAAGGCCAGAAATTGCCGAAAAATAGCAAAAATGCATCAGCTTCCAGGGCCTTTATTCGGTTCTTCCTGCACAGCATTCGGCTAAATGCCTAGTGTTGCCCCCTCAGTACAAAACCCTAGTTACGCCACTGACCCCATTAGTCCGTTCCACCAAACCATTGACTTGGGGAGTATACAGTAGGGTTGGAGTATGTATTATTATGTGCTTGGTGAACGTTTTGGTCTGACATGCACATTAGTGGTTGGCCAAACCTTGGGATGATTTCATTTTCCAGGGTCAATAACATTGTAAGGTGTGGCATGTGCAATAACGTATCTCATGGCATAATCAATTGTCACTGTTAAATTACGGTTCCCTGCAGTTGTTTCTGGAATACCCGCGATGTGATCTACCAAGCCTACTTTCGTGCATCGTCCTATGGTATAGTAGGCCTGTGCCTCAATAGTCCATTTGCTTCTGCAGTTTGGCAATTCACCTTCTGACATTCGCTGCGTCCCCAAACATAGGCTTTAATGTCTATTATCGGAGCTGGCCGGCCACCAATAATTTAGCCTCCTCCCCCCCCCCCCAATAATTTGCTCTGACTCTGTCTAGTTTCTTGTCTTGGTCAAAGGGTCCTGCATCATGGCACAACTTTAATATAACTGTGTGGAGAGCTTGAGGTACAACAACTGACTTCGATTTCTTGTGGCTCTGGTGATGTGTGTGAGAACATTGTTTTCCAGTTGACACTGCTGATGCATTTGTTTCAGATGTGCTGTTTTGCTTCACTCTTTAGCTTCTCAATGACTTGGTTGCAGCAAGTGTCAGTCGTCTGTGATGTAAACAGTTGTGATAACTGGCCTACAGCAACTGTCAAACTCGCTTCCATTTCCTCTAATCTGACTCTTAATAACGTGACAGATGATATGCTATGAAGATTCTCTCAGAGGACGACGCTCAACTGAAAAGGTGCCAAATCCACTATGAGGCAGTCAGATTTTCGATTTCGCTGAGCTTTGGCAATGATGTACACTGCAGAAAAATTATCTGTAATGACGATGAACAATTGTCCCAATAGCCAAAATTTCTCGGTTAAAACTCTATGGACTGTTGCACATTATAGCTTGTTGCTTTGGTACCTCGATTCTGAGTCCTTCAATGATCATCTGGCGTATTTTAGGACACATCTAGGACCGAATAGCAAATGAATAACTTCGTAATGGATGTTTGGGATTACGAAGACCATTTTTGGTATTTTTCTTCATGTATACGAATTCTGTTGGATGCTCCAGTTATTATGTGCTTTAAATTTGTATTTCTTTCCTGCACTCCTGTTGATAATGTCTACCATGTTGTCTAGGGGTTTAGGTAGACAAAAGTCTTCGGTTTTATTGTGCGGGAATAATCAATGACTACTCTGTGAGAAGCATAGTTCCATGAAATGACAGTTCAACAACAAATCCAGGTGAGGCGTACTTTGATTTTGGTGGGCAACAGATACCTTGTTGTATCCTAATGTCAACTTCTTCAACTTCTTCGTTCGTAAATCGTCTCTCAAGCACACTTATCCTGTATGGCTTGCCCTGGGCCGATGTATCATCAGTGTTATCTTAGCACCAATGTTTGCCCATTCACCTGTTTCGTTCATTGGAGTCAAAGATGTCTTCACACTTAGTTTCGAATTCTTTCAGTATTTGTTCCTGTTGCGGGTCAGAACAATTAGTTTTCAGTTTCCAGATGCACTGGCTGCAACTATTGTGAGTAATACTATCTTTGTTGATGACAGTCATATCTAGTGTATCCTGTCGACTGCGCCATGTTGGTCAGTAAGACTACTTAGCTTTATCCACATATTTTACAGAGATGCCTTCTAGTGCTGGCGTCGCTAACTAAACTATAACGGTGACTCTATATGGCGAACAGACCAATTACTTTCAGTCGAATGGAGTCCTTAATGATTACTTTAATAATGGGTTCAGTAAGTTATTTTTACGCCAGTGGACGAGTAGTCATGTTGGTAAAAGATGTATGGCAGTCATCTAGCGATGGGCTGATTCACGAGTTTGAATCCGGGTAACGTCACTCGGAGAAAACTGAAATGCATAAAGATGGCTTACTACAGAGTATTTCTAATGCAAGATCTTCGCTAGTGGCCTACATCCAAATTTACCTTTACTTTTCTTGCAGCGATTCGTATTATTTTTAACGAAGGTAGGATAAATATGACGGAAAGTCAACTAGGCTCGATTAGTTTTACTTCTGCATTTATTTAAGGTTGGATTGGGGATAGAGTTAGTATGGCCCCAAACTCTCCAAAAGTTAAAACTCTTACTATTACAATGTCTTTGATCAATGAATGAGAAAAATGAGACTTCTTCCCCACCCTACCCCCCCTCCAGCTACCCTAGCGGAATAAAAGTCATAGTCACCGGGGCATTTTCGATGGTGTAACCGACATCGTCTGTTTTCAGTTGTCTCCGGGCATTGTACACCAGATGATGAGGGTAGTTGTACAATCTCTCGAACTCTCGTTTGAATCCCATACTTGAAACCGCAGGTTTTACCCTTCTTGGAGCACACACCCCAAGGACTCCATTCCTCTGCTTGGCAATCCACTACACAGAAGCAAAGACAGAAAAAACTATGTAAAATAAAAAAAAAAGTAAAACTTACATTTTATATCAATGTAACCAAGAATTTATAGGGTTTGGGAGGAGAATTTGTAACTCTAAAAACACCCTATTGAAACATGTTAGATTCTTCCCTATTAGTTCCGTCAGAGTTTTCAGAGGGTGCCACGTGTTCCAAATGGTAATTTTTGCTCATTTTTCAGCCCAAATCTAAAGTAAACTAAATTACAACCAAGCTAGGGTAAATAATAATTAAATACAAGCTAGTTTTGTTTAGTTTCGTTTAATTTTAGGCTAAAAACTGAGTAGACATTCCCACATGAAACACATGGCGCCCTCTATAAACTAAGACTGAACTACTACGAAAGTATCCAAGACGTTTCAGAATGGGTCTCAGTTACACAAATTCTCCTCCCCAACCCTATAAATTCTTGATGTAACTAACTGACAAAGAATCAGTTTCATCGAGATAGAATGTAACTCATGTTATGGCAATCAGCATTTGATGAACTCACATGACCAGTGCCACCTTTAAATTTGTAGCGCTTGTACAGTGGCAGACTGGCCCAGGTGCCTATGTGGCGATCACCACCAGGGCCAACAGATTTGAAGGGCATATTTTTTTAAAGCTTTCTTACCGCAAGAAAGCCAAACAGGTTGCTGGTTTTATCACTCACATCATATCCAATCGTGTTGCTTTCACCATAATATCTCCCTCGCTTCATTTCCACTCGTGTTGTGTAGTGGTAAGCCTCCTTTTTTACAGGTAGCGTCAACAGTAAATAACTTCTAAAACTTATTCAATACATTATTTTCTCCATAGTATTAAATGCCTTTTTCAAATACTCGTTCAGTAAGAGTTGATAGAGTTTGAAAAATCCTTATTATTAATAAACGAAGACAGCTAGGTTAACAAGGGGCTGAAAATTTTGTATCTTTCACCTTATAATTATTTTCAAATACCGACCTTTACACAGTGCATCATTTCTAATGTGGAAAAAAAATTCTTTGGGGGAAGCGGGGAGGAGTTTGCTGAAATTAAAAATTACATAAGGCACATTTTTATTGTTTTTTTTGTGAATTTTAGTGATCCATGCACCCAACGTGCTACCCAGGCAAAACTGTTATTAAACTACAATACTCGCTTAAAACGGTACCCATGCAAAACCAGAAATTAAAGTTGCATTTGTATGAAAATAAAAATTGTAATCGTGTTTTTTTTTTAAATCGGTATCGACATCGGTATCAGATCAGATCCGATCAGATCAGTTTACCATTCATCGGCAATAGGATCGACATAGATCGGCCAATCCCAATTTAGAAACCCCCATACATACAATACAATTAGTGACACTTATTAAACTTCAATACCTTATTGAATAATTAAAAGAAAGTTTATTTTAAAAAATAGCTTTTGTCACTGTTCGAACATAACCAGTATAACGAGATTGATTCATTGAAAATGCTCACTTCTCGTTTTTAACTTGAAATAGAGAATTCACAGATCTATTCAAAACTCGGACATCTTGGTTGTTGTCAGTTAAGCTTGGGTGATCTCTGTTCAAGCTTCAAACTTGTCGCCAGCCGTTTGGCTTGGAAATAACTACTTTCTATGGCAAAACTAGTTTCATCCCTTTAACCTTGTGGGTTTTTGTATGATTGTTAATTCATGGTTGATTATAACTATTTCCAGCGTTGTTCTGTATACTTGTGAAAAATGGAAAGAAAAAGTGTTCAAAATGTCAAACAAATATTCTCCTAACTTACATTCAGTTTTGACATGTAACTGTTTTGGGGGTAAACCAGCCGCACGTAAGTACTACAAAACTCCGAAAAGTACCAATCACCACGGCAGAAATACTTCAGCCAGTTCGCCAGCAAAAACAACCGGAACACCAAATCGAATTTAAAAAAAGAACAATTCCTGTCCAAATTGAGTCCTGGTTTTACATTAACAATACAGTGAAATCAGTAAACATGCAATAATCGGAAATTTACTGTACTACTATTGCATAACGCAATGTCTCATCAACCTGGCAATGATGTTTGTATTGCTGGCTTGGTTGACTAGATCAGCACCTATATTTGCGCTGAAGCTAAGGTCAGATGAGAACAATACTCCCAAGCTAAAACTGGTAACGATTGTAAAGCCTAGAACAATTAGGGCCTTAAGGCTTCGGGCAGATGACCAGGAGTGGTTAACTCTCGTTAAACCGTTTGGATTTACTAGCCGAGTATAGATAGATAACGTTATTCCGTGGCAACAATAAAGTTCAATACTTAACGGCTGGGCCGTTAGCAACTCCATCTACGGACAGAAAGTGGAACTATCGTTTTTTTACTGTACAGCCATTGATATTCACCTGAAGATGTGGATATCCACTGAACGACATGGTGAGAACATCAACCACACGACGTGGCAGCGAACTAAACCTTTGCGACCATTAAAGGGCAATTACATCCATTTTGACATGCATGCTTTACGTTTGGGTCACTTACACAACAACTAAACACAAGAACTGCGCTAAGAATACGTTACGTACGTCCGATACAACAATTTAATTATTGCATCACCAAAACACGATACGGAGACCACCATTGTTTTGCTGGAACGCGCAGAAATTAATGCCGACGGATGTCACTCTTCGATTTCGACTCGCTGTCGATTGAGATAGCTCAATTGGATGTGAGCGCTCAAGCGTCCGACGGCCTTAGCTGGGTACTACATCCGTCGTCATTAATTTCTGCGCGTTCCAGCAAAACAATAGCGGTCTCCATGTCGTGTTTTGGTGATGCAATAATTAAATTGTTGTATCGATCGGACGTACGTAACGTATTCTTACCGCAATTCTTGTGTTTAGTTATTGTGTAAATGATCCAAAAGTAAAGCATGCGTGTCAAAATGGATGTAATTACCCTTTAAGACTAAGTACAAAGTTCTGACCTTCTCCAAACATAACTACCTATTCGGCTCTGCTTATACTTCTCATGTTTTAGTAGTTGCGGATTTAAAAGGCGTGCGAAACAAGGGCAAGTAAAATTAGTGACGTGGTTGTATCTAGGGTTACTAGGGTGTTTGGGAGGAGGCGTCATTTCTGAAGATGGCAGTATCAATGACATGAGAGGTAGCTTTTCACACTCTTAATTCCCTCATGAACAGGGAGGGTGAAGCAAACCTTTGAATGGCTTCCTACTAACTGGGCGCCGCACTGAATTTACATCTTTAGAGAACATTTTTGTTTACGATAGGCTTGTTTAAAGGCGGGTTTGCCACCAAATTAACATGTGCAGAATATAGCAATACCTTTAAACACAACAAATAAGCAACGTACCTCGTTAATTATTGAGTGAAAATTTGGGACGTCCTCGTATATCTGGAAGCAAGCTGTAAAAGATTGACGAAATTTCTGTCTCTAGATGGCAGCCAGGGTATTTTCTTTATAGAGCAGTGACATTCGCCGCTATATTGGCACCAGTATGGGTTTTGGAGGGCATAACTACAAGGTGCACTACATAAAAATGGAGGGAAAAACAACGGAAGAACGGATTTCTTAGGCTTAAAATAACGTTGTTTTCTCCAACAACAAAATTCGCGCGTCATTAGGTCTAAGATATCACTCTTCACAGCATCGACTTCAGTATGACGCCCTTCTGTTTCTCTCTGCAGTGCCCCTTGCAGCTAACCCATTAAGGCTCCAGCATAGAGTTATATACAATAATACTAGGTCTTGTCACTGCTCTATATTCTACTGTGGCGCCATCTAGTGGCATTAAAGTCGTTAATCTTGACAGATTGCTTCAAGGTGCACGAGGACGTACCAAATTTTTACTCAATAATTAAGAAGGCACGTGACTTGTTTGTTGTCTTTAAAGATATTTCTTTGTGTATTCCTTTGCTTGCTTGCGAGCAAGCGCTAGAGAGAACTAGATAGCGCTCGATGCTCCAAACTTCCGTTTGGTGGCAACCAGCATATAAATTTACTGAAGCTTGAGATAATTAAGGGGACACCCGGCCTGCCTTATACCTTTCCGCGTGCCAAATTACAGCTACGCGCAGATCGTCATCCGAGCAATTACAGCGCCAAGGTCTGCTGGGGTGGAAGCTGCGTTCCTCGCATGGCTTTGGATATAGTACATGAGACAGAATCAAGTCAACGATTGTGTCGTCACAAACCGGAGTGATTCCCGTATGTAAAAATCACAATTTATAATTTTCTAGGCTAGTGTCTTATAATTTTGCTTCGGCGATTTATTGGAATAATTAATTTTAATTTTTGCCGCATTAGTCTATTAGAATTTAGATCTCATGGTAATTATTAGAAAATTAGTAGATGTACTCACAGAGATGAAACGTCATGATTATTGTACGCGCGCAATGTAAAGTTACGGGTCGTTCTTAAATATCGTTAACAATATTCAACAGAAAATCTCCTAGACGCCACATTTTAAAACGGTTTTTTAGCAAGGAAAAGACTGGCGGTAAGTTAAGTAGACCTTTGGGGCCGTACTTGATGTGGTGGATTGAGAAAAATGGCGGGCGCTGGGAGGTATATATCCCTTTAAGGGGCAGGTACACATGCTTCACTGCAAGATAAAACCCTAGTGGTGGCATTTCAGTGGCCCTCTAGATACGGCTTTCAGCGTCAACACCTACCGGCATCCAGCATCTACGCCGCCTGCGTATTCTGCCATTGTTTTTAATCAGTACTACAGTCGTGCCGCAAGCCCTCTCGTGGTAATTTTACAGCAAAGTAACAGGGACATGTGTTAGAAAGCCGCATCCTCCCAAACATTCTAATAAGCCAAGGTAATATCTATAAAAGCGGTTGAGTAGAGGCATTAGTCTAGCGCCACCTTCCACTCCCCGAAGAAAGCAGTCACCAAAATAAAGTTTGTTTCATACCGGAAATAGATGGCGCTGTCTTCTCACCTTTAGGCAAGCATTGTTTGGAAGCATTTTTGCCAGCGTCTCCTCCCTCAGTACATTTCTCAATGCAGCTGCCTCGGAACTCCAAGAAATCTTGGGCGCACTTGGTACAGTAATTCTTTGTAAAACATTCTTCACAATTTTTTATTTTGCACTCTGTTGAAGAATCATAAAACAGAAAGAAAATAAGTATTACACACATTTTTCTATATACAAGTCGCACCAGGGGTTGAAAAGGTTTAGGTGAGTTTGGCACTGGAGGAACTGCTTATATCACACACTGGGGATAAAATTACTATAGTTAGGCGTACCTAGAGGTGTGCGCTGAGGATTTATAAGTCGTGCGCTAATGAATTACACTTCGCATACTTTGCCTAGTTTGGCTTTCCTATTTACCGTATACCTAAAAATATAGACTGGACGGATTTTCCAGATAGGAAAGTTATAAAGAAAGGCTAATTTAAAAAAGTTCAGACATATTTTAGGAAAAGTTGATAGACAGTGTTATTCGAAGGATTTTGGGGTGCTGAATTCATTTCCGTCTGTTGTCCGGTAACCTCTTATCTTAAACGGCCAAAATTCAAAATGGCAGGGAAAAAATTTAATTCTCGTCATTTTCATTGAAAGTTGACACAGTGTTTTCCAAAGGATTTTGGGGTGCTGAATTCATTCCTGGTGTCTGTCAAGCTTAACCTTTAAATGGCCATAATTCGAAATGGCTACAACAACATTTTTTTTCGTCGCATATTCCGTTTAATTCAACACACACATTTATTGTATCCACAGTGTAACAGTGTCACACAGCCTACAAGAAGTTCGTTATTAATCACTGCTGCAAACATCTTCGTTCGTTCTACATTTGCAAACTGCCGTGCTCTTCTTAAGAGGTGGTTTCTTGAATTTACTGCGTGCACTAATGCAACTTGTAGTGCAGTTTCATGCTATAATTTTCCATGCATGGCTGCAGTATAGCAGGTAGGGACATAAGAATGGGGTATAAAGAGTTTTCTCCAGTATCCAAACCATGGTCTCCGATGGGGATAGCTGTGGGTATAGGTTGTTGGTTTGGTGCGGTAAACTAATGTTTGGTAACACGCACGTTCGATGTGAAATGACAAGGCATCACTCAAGGTGTCACTCTTGAGAATGACAAAACGTCGAGTTTTGATGTATGTTTCATGCATTTTATCAGTTTCTTAAACCAAATAAAGTTTTTAAGCAGAACTCAGTTTATATTAAAACTCGTTACCGGCATTCAACCTAGCAAACTATAGTCCATCACATAATCACTCACGTGACGCCTTTGCACCCAAGTTAGATCGTAAAAGGCGGAAATGACGAAGAAGCAAGGCCATTTGTTGTTTGTAAGACCAGATGTACCTCATGAATGAAGCTGCGGGACTTGCTTCCCAACTCCAAGCCAGAACTGTTGCAGTCGTGTGACGTTTAGGCCTATTCATCACACATAACGCTGCAGGAGCCATTGAGTATACCAGCCCGTGCGAGATCACATGGATAGGAAAGAGAACTTTTGTGTACGAGGAAGCTGAGAGAAAAGGTAATTTCCTAAGAGACGAATTATCCAAAAGACATGAGAACTATGCTGCAAATGGGACTCTTTTAATTCCCTAAACGGGGCTTCGCAACGTCCACACCACCCACTTTGCCAAATTCAGATGGGGTCTCGCACAAGCCGGTACTCGACGCCTCTCTGAGAGCGTTAAATAAGGGAGCCGCAGTCGCTAATATTCTGAACTAGAACCGAAAAGCAACACCTGAAATACTTATAAAGCATGCGCTGGTCAGTAACTTGCCACCAAGGTTAAACTTGCATTGCCAGTAATGGTCAAGAAGACAGAAGTGTTAGAGGAAGAATAAATGCTTCTGCTCTACAAATAGTTAAAACTATGACATGACTTCACCACCATTTACTTACTAGCACAATATTTGAACTCGTGGTTTCTCGTTCCAAAATGGCCCAGTGGACAGGAGAGTACGCATGCGCCGGTCTGACGCATATTTGTCCGTTTTAAGTAGAGGAAGAAGCGCGGTTTGCACGTGACACACCCGTTTGCTGCGGAACAGCTCGTGCAGCCACTGGGGCAGTGCGTTCCGTACAGTGCTGAAAATAAACAAAAGTCAACAAACGAGTTAATACAAGACAACAAAGAATGAAAATCGTGCAATTGGTTACAACTTTCAAGTTTCTGTGTTAGGTAGTGATGTAACTTTTTTTTTTTTGTGTCAGCAGTTTTGTATTCCGGCTACTTTAACACCACAAGCGCCTATTTTAATATCGGCTAGCTGAAGCACGAGTAGTGTTTGATGTACCGTTTGCTCTCTCATGTGTTTGTCGTGGAAGACGTGTATTCCGTCTGCATGTCTTTTTTTTATTTGCGTACACTGGCTAACAAACACTGATTTTCATTTGCTTCGCCCACTCAATCAGAGCATCCCCTGCTCCGGATTCCAAGCACTTACATATGAATATTTCCATCGGAAATAAAGAAATACGCCTTTTTTACAACAACGTCCGAACAATTAGCCTGCTGGTTTTGTCATTATTAGAAGAGACTAGCCACATCGCTCGTTTAGCTCGCTCAGGTGGCGCCGTCTCGCTTCGCCCGAGGAGGTTAGATGAACAAACTATTACGTCATCAACAAACATCACGAGGGTAAAAAAAACTTTGACGTTATTTTTGCAGGTTTTGTCGCGTATATTTGAGGGTCATAATTTTAAGTTACAGCAATGAAAATAGGCCTAACCGAAGCACAATTTAATTAACTTTCATTTGTTCCTACTCCCATCTTTGTAGGTGCCTTGGTTCAAGTGGAGTAGAGGTACAAACACACTCACACATATGCACATCATATACTTTTTAATTACATACATTGTTGTCAGTATATAGTCATTTAATAGAGTTGTGTCCATCTAACCTGATAACTCGATTTTAATAATAAAGATAATTTGTCCATAATCACGAGTTGTATTTCAAACTGAAAAAAAATCAGCAAGTGGCTTGCGCGCGGTGTTTTTATCAGTTTGGAAACACAACGAGTGATTTTGGCTCGAATGGTATTTGCAATGGGAAATACCACTTCGCAGTCAAAATAAGATGGAGAGACCAAGGTGAAAAAAATTATCTGATAATACCATACGTCGATTACCTGAAGCACGAGTTGTGTTTGATGCACCGTTTGCAACTTTGGGACGGTTTGCTGTCTCTCATGTGTTTGTCGTGGAAGGTGTGCATTCTGTATGTGTATTTTTGTCCACGCTGGCTAACAAACGCTGATTTTCGTTAGCTTCGCTCATTCAATCAGCGCATCCCCTGAGCCAGCCCCCATTGGAATTTTAGGACCGTCCTCATTTAGCGACATCAAAATAGAAATTCTCACATATTAACAGTGCTTTTTCGAGTATTTGTTAGTAAAAAACCCGAAATCCGCAACCAAGTTTGGCAATTTACGAACAAACTTAAATGCACGAAACTAACAAAAAAATCGACGTGGAAAGTTTGAAAGGAATTGGTTAATAGGTTCAAGTTATCGTTCATTCAGACAAACGGACACCAACATAGGATGAAAATCTCTGTTACTCTGCTTTACACCACCATCACTCAAAGGGTAAATAATGTAATTTACACATTTTTACGACAGTAATAGCCTAGACTTTTTTGAACTCTCGTAAATACAAATTACAATCCGTTGCATAAAGCATTTTATACAAAAAACGAGCATCTGCAACGACTACCCAGTCACAACCGGTGGTCTGTACACTTCCGCTACTTTCGAATATGTTGAGGCGCACACCTCTATCGCGCAATGCAACAGCTATCTCTACTATACACCATAATCTAAAAGTAGTAACCATCACAATTGACGGTTAAAAATGTGGTAGCTATTAGGCCTATTTTACATTTTAGGCGTAATTGACAGCCTTTAGGCCTAATTTTTACCTGTCGTTTTAATTTCGTAAGTAGCAGCTAATGGAAAATTTCGTTGGACAGTACACCTATTCATTTATGGTGCACGGTGGGCCTATACCGGCACACACACGTCACGTATAGTGTGTATAAATCAGTGGTAGCAAGCAAAATGATGGGAGAGACCCCATAATAATAGTGTCGTTGATGAGCCATCAGCGCGGCTCGTAGCAACGTGACGTTACCGTGGCAACGTGAGAGTTAGGTCCAATTGTCAATTTTTTGCCTAATTTTTTTTACCTGCCGTTTTAATTTCGTAAGTAGAGGAGAATTTGGTTCGAGACTAAGCCTATTCATCCATGCAACATGGCGTCGAGACTATTTTAAATAAAGCTAATGTGTGTCGTTAATGAAATTCTGTTGTTTTTACAGTAGCGTGTTTTCTTTAGGGATTAAATGCGACGATCAAATCTTATTATTTCATTTAGTTACGTCGAGAAATCTTATCAGCTATAAGCAAGAATATATAGCGTTGGGGGGGGGGGGGGGTGGAGAATTTATGACTGAGACCCCGCACTGAAGGGTCGTAGATTCATTCCTATTAGTTCCGTCTAAGTTTATAGAGGGCGCCATGAGTTTTATGAGGATATTTTCTACTCAGCTTTCAGCCTAAAATCACTAAACGAAACTAGCTTATATTTTAAATATTATTTAGTTTAGCTTAGTTTAGTTTAGTTTACCGTAGATAAATTGTGCTGAAAAATGAGCAAAAATTACCGTATGGAACGCGTGGCACCCTCTGAAAACTCGGTTGGAACTAATAGGAATGAACGTCACACGTTTCAATAGGGACTTTTTAGAGTTACAAATCCCCCCCCCCCCACCCAATAAATTCTTGCTATAAGTAAGCAACGATGTTTTAATTTGCCGTGTTATTTAACTAACTTTTGGTCCCTGAATCTGATGTCGAAAATCGTGTCGTCTCTATCTGGTACCATTCTGAAGTTGCAAATAAATGACGAATTGACGAACAAAGCGTTGCAATAGTCTTATAGAAAATAATAATAGAACATTTACGATCCGTTGCATAAAGCCGTTTACGCAATAAAAAGAAAGAATTTGAGGTTTACCAATTTTAGTATCATTGTTTGCCACAAGATGCCGTTGTTAGCGAAGTGAATCAACTGTATTTGGATAACTCCAGCATTTTTCAGATACTATGTTTTTTTTGCCTTTTTTTATGAAATGGTAGTCCTTTTTGTTGTACTTTACTTTAGTTCTTCTTTACTTTGCTTTACTTACTTATTTACTTACTTTACTTACTTTACTTACTTTACTTACTTTACTGACTTTGCATTACTTTACTTTATTTCAGTCCATATGCTCACGCCTAACCTGCATTTAAAAACTACTTAATAACTACCTTACAGACCTTTTCTGGTTTAAAATGTTGTTAACAAAGGATTTTAATTGTTCATTTGGTATTGAAGAGAGTTAAAAAAAAAGTAAAAACTATTATTTTAACAAACAATGTAATTCGCCCTGTTTAAAAAGCGATTATGTCCAAGTTGGCTATTTTGTTACAAATTGTAAATTATTTACACTTCCTTTTATTGCTATATTTTACATTTTTACTGCGTTAAGACTCTTACATGTTCACCCGCTGAAAATAAAAACAACCCCCCCAACAAAAAATACACTTGTAAAGCGTTATATAACGAAACAAGCCAAAACTTGACAACTCAAAAAACACATTACGTCTTAAAATCCTTCCTTAACGACAGCATTAGTTCTACAAAATCCAAAATATAACAACACCATAACAAACCCAAGAGTAAAAACTCGAGTAAAAGTATGCCAATTATGCCTCCAAAACTAAACTAAACTCAAGAAAAATGCTTATATCGTGGCCCGTATATGCATTAAAACTTTATTTCACTCTTGCTGTCCTGGACCTAACCCTTTCGGTGCTTCAGAGAAGGAATGCCCCCTGATTTATCGCCTCCTTAATGACGTACATAGCCTGCCCCCGTTTTACGAGATCGCGCGGGCTAGACCTGGTTCCACCCATCAAACGTCTGGTCGTGGCAGCGCCATACGAAAGATGAGTTATGTCCTAAACCACGACAGCCCAACACCGCCTTTTACATATCCATATTCCTAGGCCGTCATACTAGAGACAGGATGAGAGAAACGTGTATTATTAATCACCGGGAAGTCAGACGACGACTTAATCAATTAATAGGCGTTTAATTACGGTCTGAGGTGTTTGAGGTTTCAATGGTGTCGAGATGGTAGTCGTCGGCCCTGTCTTCGTAAAGTTGAGCCACGGGCGGTGTAGTGACGAAAGAGTTTGGCTCTCGTTGGTTCAAAGGGAATTTGATCCAGACGAGCTACACAGTTTGTCTCGTTCTTACGCCGGTTAACAAAGTCGAGATGAAACCAAGATTAATAAAACGTTGTTGTGTGTTTAATTCCTGGTCTCAAACGTTGACATTATGCCGCCCCAGTGGAGTTGCTCTGATGACGTTATTTGCGAAATCTACCAAGCCCAAGATCTCTATGACGTCATATTGTATCGACCATTTCAAAATGAACATTCATTGTTAGTTGAGATAGTGCTATGTGATCACCAAAGTTAAGCAGTATTGGCCTCGGTAGGTACTTGGGTGGGTGATCTCCTGGAAATCCATTCCGGATGCTGCAGACATAGGGCCTTAGGGCTGCATCGGGCAGATGACCGCATGCGGTTAACGCTCACTAAAAACCTTTGACCTTTTTTTTTTTTTTGCTATGTGATCAATTATTGCAACAATATACAGCATACAAATTGTCTGTAATTAATGTATGACATCAATTGTAATGGCTCGAACTCGCTTGGTCTTCTGCCCGCTGCTCCCAATGATGAGGTATGGATCGAAATGGAATTCACCGCCACGATCCTCCCATCGACCCACATCCAAATGTCATTTCGGCTTTAGTAATTAGAAATATATCCCTTTTACCCCCAATTCCCTCAACTTAAATTCAACCAAGTAAGCTTAATAACTGGTTCAGTGAGTTATCTTTATGCCAGTGGCAAGTGGCCACATCGGTAAAGTTGGTATGGAAGTGATCTGGAAATGGATCGGGTCGTCAGTTCGAACCCGGGTGACGTCACTTGAATGAAACAAAAGTGCATAAAAGTGGATTACTACTGTACTACGTTCTTCTAGTGCATGATTTTTGCTGTTGACTTATTTCCAATTTTCCTTTATATTATTTACAGCGACTTATATCTGTTTATTTATATTCGTAAAAGTTCGCTGGACAGACTCAATATGGTCAATGTCCCTCATTAAATGCGGTGACTAGACCGAACTCGCATATTCTAGTTTAACTAGGGATCGCACGTCGTCATCTAAACCAAATTCCAGGCCATTTTCATGCCATTGTTCAGGCTCGGTTTTCAAGTTTCGATGGTAAATTTTTTTTATTAATTTTTTTATTATTATTATGCCGAAGTTATCACCAAAACAGTAGACGTTGTGGATAGATTCAAACATTGCTGGATATTATACTATAGTCTACGGGAAAAAACTGCTAACGTTCGTTCTACACATTGTTTTATTTCTTTAACAGACGGGATGAGTACGTGGGTTTATTGTAATAATATATACATTTTATATATATATATATATATATATATATATATATATATATATATATAT
>JAHWFP010135406.1:27486-42393 GCA_023313725.1 Lithobius niger | reverse complement strand
TGAAAGAATTTTGTTTTACGGTTTCGATTTCGATTTACGATTTCGATTTTCGATTTACGAAGTAATTTTGATTTATGGTGTTAAAAGTTTAATGTTTATGTTTTATGTTTGGTTTACGATGTTTAACGCTTATTTGCCGTAGCGATACTATCCCCCTACGCATTTCGTCAGTCAATCTGTAATTTCGTTCGCTTCGGTATTGGTATTTCGTATTAGGCCTAACCTCATTTTTAATGTTGCTGATACACCAAATTACACGTATCCTAAGCGAGAAGCATCTTCGCGTTTCCGTAAAAATCCGACGATTCACGAAAGTAACGTCATTGACTTAATACGGGCATAACTATTCCCGAATCCTACCGAGAAGCAGCTTCGTGTTTCTGTAAAAGCCCGACGATTAACGAAGGTTACGTCATTACCCTAATAAGGACATAAAACACGGTCGAGTAAAACGATAGTATATAGGAAAGTTGGTCATTCCCCAGCTCATTAAGTCGTTTTCCCGCCAATATTTTCGTGTGACGGCACTGGTCTGGTATGACTTGTGCGCATGTATACAGTTGAGCTGTATTCTGACGTCAATGGAGGCAGTAAAAATCAACAGCCAATAGAAAAGCAATATGCAAAAAGCTCGAAATAGACCCACTGGCATCTAGGACGATATATGGTAAAAGCAGATTCAGGATTTAAGGTGCAGCCAAATGTGATGCTTCGCTTTGAGAATATGGGATGCCAGCCGCCATAATGATTGTCGTGGAGTACAAAGTGTTGGAGAAATTCAAAGTCCGATTAGCAGGGTAAAACACGCACAGCTACAGTCAAACAGTGATACTCTTTGCAAAATTCATCATAGCACAGGCAAAAAATTGAACTAATTTTCCAATAGCTGTTCGATTTTATAAACTGACACTTGCATCGTTTTTAAGATATACAGAGTATCCACATTTGTGGCAACCTGCACAATATACGCACTGCCTTCGTCGCACTATTGCGACAGAAATGATGAATTATGGGATGTGTATTTCACTAATCACATTCAGGCGAGAGCAGAGGCAAGAACGGAATACAACAGGTGCCCCCATATTTCTTCTATTTTTAAAATTGTTGTTTTAATCTGAAATTGCTGTCATGCTCTTATAGGGGGGATACAATAATTTTATAAATAAAGTAAATAAATAAATATATTGTAGGATTGGTCCCTCGCCAACAAAGTTTACCGTATATCGTCCTAGATCTCATTGAGGCGAGAGCAGAGGCGAGAACGGAGTACAACAGGTGCCGCATATTTCTTCTATTTTCTTAATTGTTGTTTTAATCTGAAATTGCTGTCACGCCGCCCTGGGGGGGGGGGGGGGTTACAATAATTTTGTAAATAAAATAAATTGATAAATATTTTGTAGGATTGTCCTCTCGGCAGTCCAAAGCACAATTTATCGTATATCATCCTAGATCTCATTCAGACGGTTGGTGGAACACATAGTGATATTGCAACATAGGTACGTCTATGTCTTACTGACGTGTATGCATTATATAAGCTACCGACATTATTCACCGCGATGCGTATCTATTTCCCCTTCTTTCAACCTCACTATAACCGACGATTTTCAGTTGAATGGTACCCTGGTCACCACTGGAAACTTAATACTGGAGTTACCGAGTTATCATCACTGCAGTGGATGAGTGGCCATATTGGGTAAATGGAGGTATGACAGTGATGTGGTGATGTACTGGCTCACAAGTTCACAACTGGGCTACATTACTCAAATGAAATGTATGAAGGAGACTTACTGTACTATGTTACTGCTAGTGTATGATTTCGTTTATGGTCTATTTCTGACATACTTTACGTTTGAGATATGCCAGAAGTAAGATATTTATGGTATAGGTGATTTCAGATATTTAAGGTATTAGTATTAATAAACGCTTAGTACTTAAGCCTTTAAAGGGGTGTAAGTCTTTAAAAAATACACTAAAGGAAAATATACAAGAAAAATACACGTAAGCCAAGAGTCTGGCACTAAAACGTGTAAAAGAAGCAACAGCATCTTAAAAGGGCATTCCCTCTTCCTATTTTCGTGCATCCTGTACGTATAGAGATTTTGAAACATTTACATACGTTTGAATGAATGAAGCAAAAACATCTCGTACGTGGGACATCAGAAAAATAAAAGCTTGTGTTGCAATTACATACGCTAGAACTTAAACGTACGTAAACCAACATGTATGGCTTAGATGTATTATTCTTATATCCGTTCCTTTAGATCGTTAGGCTTTTAGAGGCTTACATCCGTATTTTAAATGCCTAAAGAGTTTTTTATGTTGATACCAGATAATTTTTGTCCGAGCTATTTGAGACAAACTAAATAGCCTAACTAGAATTTAGATAAATCAGATAAACAACATTTGAGATAAATTATGTAACGATAAAACAGATAAACGAATTGGCATAACATTTTTTTGGTCAATAATTTTCTTACCCGAACTTGCTTGTCTCCTTCACGACCATCAGCTCTCAGGGACGAAGGAATGGGCGACGATGAACTAGAGAGTGTTGGCTGTCTCTGAACTAGAGCTGGTGAAGCATTGCATGCCCTTTCCAGTCCTCGATGGACCGAGAGGACCGGAGATCCATCTTTCTGGGAAGAAACTGATCGAGCTGGAGATACGGGACGAGGCACATTGCTGCGGCGGGTAAACAATTTTTCTCTAAAACGAAATAACACAGGCACGCAGTTTTGCTCAGTAATAAAACTAGCCATGACTGAGTTCTGAAGAAAAAATACATTTACATGACCGAGCGAGAGATGCTGTAGGGCTCACACAAATAACGAAATAATTTCCCTGAGTTTTCCAGGTTTTCAAGAGTAGTTGAGGTCAATTTCCAGGCTATTTACCAAAATTTCAGAAATTTTTCTATACATTTCACCAGTTTAACTTGTTTTTTCGGGCTCACTTAGTGCAAAAGAGTAGTTTAATGAACTTTTAGGTGTCAACACAAAATTATAAAAATAAATAATTTTACCACGATGTCTTAACAAAATAAGTTTTATTTAATAATAATTAATAATAATAATAATTTATTTTCGATTAAGCACGAAACTGAGTAAACAGTTTGTATGATCAATACAATTAAAATACAAATACACTTAAAACAGAAACATGTTTATGGTTTATTATTGTGTTAACATATATTTAAAAAGAAATTAGTATGTAAAAAAAAAAATATATATATATATATATATATATATATATATAAATCCAAAAAAAGTCAATAGATTTACTTTTCAGTTCAATTTCTCAGCAGCCATTCCTTTATTACCTTCCTCATAAGGTATGTTGATTTTAGGTTTTAAATTTTCCGGCAATTTGTTGAATATTTTTGGAATCAAGTAGTTCACTTGTTTTCTTATACTTATTTGTCATATATGAAGCTTTTAGGGCCTTATTTAATACTTTTTGTAAACGTTGTACTAATCCCGTTGATGTTGAACTGTAAATATTGCTTGCGTTTCTAATAATAATAATATTAATAAAACTGTATTGCTAGCAACAGCAAAAGGCGAGGGGAAGGGCCAGTTATGGCTAATAATACCCCACCCAATAAAATGGTAAAAATATATATATATATATATAAAAAATTCATTGTCAATACAACAAATCGTCAATTTGATAAGTATAAATATAATAATATTAAAATTCTAAAATTAATTAAAATTAAAAATGTACAATTTTAAAACAACCACACTCAATAATGCAGAAAGCAGCAAAAAATACCAGCTAAAAAGGGCGAAACAAATACTTTTTCAAATCATGTTGCCGGAGTCCCACTTTAAAGGATTTAAGAGATGGTAGCATCACCAACTCTGCTGGTAGCATCACCAACTGCTACTGACCAAACCTCTGTAGGAAGCATTATCAACAACAGGTGCATATGCCACCACATCATCTGCAAATTTTTTCAGCAATGTATCAACTGCTGTAGTTTTTAAATCGTTTAAAAACAAGATGAAAACGAGTGATGCCAGGACACTACCCTGTGGAACACCACTAGTAACATGTTTAGTACTAGAACATGCATCACCGACAGAAACATACTGGGTACGATTAGATAAAAAGTCATGGAGCCAATTTAATAAGTTGTCCGTAAAGCCGAGAAATTGTAATTTCACCAAAAGTTTTGAATGCACGACTGATTCAAACGCCTTCGCAAAGTCAACTAGAATAACAGGCACACCAACGTCAAGGTAACTCGTCCAATCGTCCAAGACAGAGAGAAGTAATAAGCTGACTGACCTACTAGGCATAAAGCCCAACTGGTCGTCAAGAAGAATACCTTTCTCCTGGATAAAAGACAACATCTTCTCACGTATAATGCGTTCCATGATTTTACATGGAACTCAAGTTAAAGCAATAGGTCTGGAATTATGTGGGTCAGAAGCATCGCCTTTTTTAAAGATTGGACTGATACGTGCCTTTTTCCAATCCTCGGGCAGCTTACCAGTTACCATAAAGAGTTCAAAGATCCTGGCAAGTGGCTCACACACCTCCTGTTTAATTTCTTTGTAAAAGAATGAAGAGTAACTGTCTGGTCCAACGCTGTGACTGGGTTTCAGAGTAGTTAGTACCTCAAACACTTTCAAATTTGAAAATTTTGGGGAATCACAATTAAATTCAAAAATTTCGTACTTGTGACGTAATCAATGCTTCATATAATGCTTGCTTTGTTTTTTGATTTATCATATATTTCACTTTGTTAAGCATAGGAATCGATTTTCTTATCGTTACAATGAGATTATCAATGTGATTGTAAAATTTCCAAGTTTTATCAATTTCTATTCCTAAGTATTTTGTAATTGTGACTTTTGTTAGTTTTGAACATTTACAATTACAACAGTTGTTGCTATGTAATATACTTTCATTCTTGCGAAAATTCATATGTGACGTAGGAATTTTCATGAACCATGTTTTAGTACTACTAATGTATAGTTCATTCTAATCTAAGAATTGAGTGATTTTATTATACTTTTAATTTTTTCGTGATAATAATAATGTTTATGTTTATTACAAGAGGGATGCACGAAATTCCTATGAATTTGTTTGTGCATATATAATACGTACAAATATTCGTTTGTGTTATAATATGTGACGGAAATTATATACAGATGATTACAATGGATGATGTAAATGATAATAAAATGACAAGTTAAAAAAATGATGTACAGTAAATGTCAACAAACCACGTTAAAAAACAAGTCCTTAAAATCATATACAAAAAAGGTATACTAATTTCTACAACTACAATCTAAAAAAGTGATAAAAATATTTAATTAAACATTCATTTTTTAACTGTGCTTTTTACTTTATAAATATTCTCCAGTTTTCTTAAATGATTTCTTAAATGATGGGCAATTTGTTAAAAACAGTTGGTATGATGTAATTCATACCTCTTCTACCGTACGAATTCCTAAAAGGAGAAACACTTAGCCAATTATGATTTTTTTCTGCCACTTCTTATTAAAGGAATTTTCCAGTCGGAGTTAAAATAATTTTGAGTATTGATTGTATAATCAGTGATCTGCATAATTGTCATTAACTTATTTTCTTAAAAAATTTCGTTTGTGGATTTCTTGTGAACGTAGTTTCCAAAAAGTACTTTGGCTGCTTATTCAGCACCCTTTGTAGTCGAATGATTAGTCCAGAGAATGTTGTAGCATAAATTGTACAAGCGTACCGTACAATTGAAAGAATACATGTTTCAAATATAATTTTCTTAACAACACTACTGATGGAATTTCTTATTTTGTAGAGTTGTGGTATGACACGTCTGATTTTAAGGATCAGGTTTTCAATATGATAATAAAATTTCCAATTGGTATCAATAGCCAGTTCAAGGTATTCAGCTTGCATGACTTTAGTTAATTTATGGCATCTGCATCTACTCAATATGCAGTCATTAGTATGAATAAAAATGTCAGCTTTCTCAATTTTCATATGGGAAGTTGTGATTGGCATAAAACAGGTTTTGTCAACACTTATAAATTTCATTTTGTACAAAATATTTGTTAATTAAGTTAAAATCAGATTGTAAATTGCTCATCATGATAACTTTATCCAGGTGAATTGATAATATAAAAATGTCATCAGCATACACAGCATACTGAATATCATTCACATACAACAACAAAAGCAATGGTCCTAAAA
The DNA here is from genome assembly GCA_023313725.1 of Lithobius niger. Taxonomy (NCBI): domain Eukaryota; kingdom Metazoa; phylum Arthropoda; class Chilopoda; order Lithobiomorpha; family Lithobiidae; genus Lithobius; species Lithobius niger. The sequence continues at coordinate 36,192 of JAHWFP010135406.1, read as the reverse complement.
TTGAACCCTGGGGTACGCCAAATTCAACCGTATGCCAGTCTCCCATCTGATTATCATAATAATAATAATTAATATATTAATAATTATAATAATTATAATAATTATAATAAAAATAATAATAATTTATTCCACACTTTGCATGAAACCAAGGGGTTTGTATGTGCACGTTAACAAAATACAATACACGGTAAAAGTCAGAAAGTGTTACACAAACTTCACTAAATTATAAACTATAACATTATTATAACTACAATACACAGAATTTCTACAATAACCACTAAAATAAAGACTACAATAAAGACTACAGTATTAGTACACTTAAGACTATTAAGACTACAACATTAATAAAGTCCTATTTTAAAATCCATTTTTTTATTTCCTTCTTAAAATTATCATCTAAGTTCCTTAATTCTACTGGTAATTTATTAAATACTTTTTGAATTACGTAGCTCATTGCACGTTTCCCATATGAATTTCTGTATGAAGGCATTCTTAACCAATTATTATTATTTCTTACAGCTCTCACTATAATTTCTTTTCAATCTTTTTTTTCTTATAATTTTGCACTATTATAGTAAAAATCCATTAACATTTCTAAAATCATGAGTTTATTTTCAGTTAATATTCCTTTGTACTCTTTTTAATTCTATTGTTATTAAAGAGAATTTTAGCTGCTTTATTTAACACTTTTTGTAAACTTTCAATTAATCCTTTTGATGTTGTTGCATAAATGGTTAAGGCATACCTCACATTAGACATAATATAAGTTTCATATATTAATTTCTTAGTGTGCATATCTAAAATATCTCTAATTTTGTACAGTAGTGATATATTTCTTCTAATTTTTTCATACAGTAGTGGGATATTTCTTTTAATTTTATTTTTCAAATCCTCAATGTGTTGGGGTAAAATTTCCAATTCGCATCAATGTCAAGTCCTAAGTATTTTGTTCTACTTACAGTAGTAATTCGTTTGTAATCACAATTTGTCAGTAAACAATCGTTATGGTGTGCTGTTATAGATACTAATCTCCATATGTGAGGTCTTAATTGGCATAAAACATGTTTTCTCGATGCTGATGCTAAGATCATTATTTTAGAAATAATTGCAAATTTGTTTGAAGTCATTTTGTAAATCCTTCACCACATTATTATTATTTTCATGTATTGAAAACATAAAAATATCGTCTGCATAAATTGTTAAATCTGTATTCCAATTGATTTCTTTTAAGTCATTTATGTAAATAACGAATAATAAAGGCCTATAGAATTGAGCCTTGTGACACTCCATAATCTACATATTATTTCCAGTCATCCATGGTATCACCAATTCTGACACAGCACATTCTATCTGTTAGGTAATTTTCAATGATGTTGACCATTTTCCCTCTGATTCCATATAAGTTTAGTTTTTCCTTTAACACTCCTTTATCAAGAGTATCAAATGCTTTTGTTAAATCAATTAAGATGGCTCCCACAAATTTACCTTCATTTAAAGCTTTTGTTATATTATTATTTTAAACATTTAATATGTTAGATGCTCCCTTACCTTTTTTATATCCAAATTGTTTAACATTGATTAATTTAAACTTTTCTAGGAAGTTTTGCATTTTATTAACAAAATACCTTTCAACAATTTTATTCAGTACTGGCAGTAGAACAATTGGTCTATAATTATTATTATCATGTTTTTTTACCTTTTTTATAGATTAGGTCTCAGGATTTGCTTTTTTAAGTTGTTAGGCCAAATTTCTGTTTTTATAATTGCAGTAATCAGTTTGACCATGAAAGTACAAGTGTTTTTGGTGTATGGAGAAAATGTTCAATTTGGAAACCGTCATAGCCTGTAGCCTTTGTGCTAACAAAATTATTTAGAATTCCTTTTATTTCATATTCGATTGGTGGTGTTATTGACATTGTGTTAACAATATTTAATTTTGATGTGTACAATTTAGTTTTCGTTCTAACTTTATTCCTTTTCACATTAATTACTTGTTGAATAAAATTTTTTGAGAATTTTGGCAGAAATCTTTTGGCTTAAAGAGAGCACTGAAGAGCATATTAAAACTGCATTTCCAAAATAAATGCAGTTTTAATATTCTCTTCAATGCTCTCTTTATTTTTTCCATTACCAATTAGATCACTTAATTTCATCCAAATTTGTTTACTGTCATTTTTATGACTCTAAAGAATTCATTATAAAAAAGTTGTTTCGCATTATTTATTTCAGATTTAACTTGCTGTTTGTAATTTGCATATTTTTCTTTTAGTTCAAAATATAACAAAGATGAATTTTTTATTTTACACATTTTTGTCCAAAGCTTGTTTTTTTTTTTCATTTATTAATTCTAATAATTCCTTGGTCATTCATTCGTTATTCCAGATATGTTTTGCTGTTTTTTTCCTCCAAATTACTTTATTAGTGTCGTACATTTTTTAAATTACTTCTTCAATTTTGTCGTACATAATATTTTGATCTTTAATATTATCTAAGCAAGTCCAGTCAACATTTTCAAGTTGCTTTTCCATACTTTTATTATTATATTTACTGACATAATCTGCCTTTACATTGTCTTTGTTTTGTTTATCTTTCATTTGATGCCACAATTCAAATGCTATTTAATAATGATCAGCTAACTTTTGTTTAATGACGAATGCATTACACATATCCACTAATAACTTTGTGTAAATTATATCAAGACATGATTTCCTTAATTTATCCAATCTAAATCTCTAAAATCTCTTAAGGGTGAATTAATTTGCTTACTGTAGCCAAAACTTGCTAGAAGATTTTCAAATTTTTCAATATCATATTTCTCGTTTTTAATATTGAGTTTCAACTAATAAGTTGAAATTAAGGTCACCAATGATTATTCTGTTTACGTTGGTATTTTTTTCGTCAGAGCCTAAATACAGTTTTAAGTCTTTAATAAATTTAACGCTATTGGATGATGGCATTCTATATATTGACAATACGTTGCAATGATTTCCCAGTTAAAGTCATACTGCAAATTTTTCTTCATTTCTTCATATTTATTTATTTTGTGAAATTAGTATTTTGTCATCTGCAAATAAGAACGTTTATGGTATTTCTAAATTATCAGAAATGTCATTTGTATAATATACAAGTTATATTAAGAACAGTAGCAGTCATAATCTGATCCTTGTATTACTCCAAATATTATGTTATTTTGGTTACTATATTTGTCATTTATCTGTACAGTGGGTTTCTAATTATTTAGGTAACTCTTTATTACATTGCAGATGTTCTCTTTTAATCCTATTTTTTCACATTTCCTTAATAGGATACCTTGAACAAACATATAAAACTCTTTTTGAAAATCTACTAAAATTATTACAAAATATTTTAGTGCTTTTGTAATAATATAATTTATTTTTATTGAGCAAGTCTGTTGCACCTTTGTTTTTTTTTGTCTATCCGTACTGTGCTTTAGTTAAACTATTTTTTTCTAGAAACTTCCTTATTTTACTTGCAAAACAACTTTTCTATTATTTTATCTATTGCTGATAGTAATGCTATTGATTTGTAATTACTATTATTTACAAATTGCTTTAACAGTATTTTCTTTAGTTTGTTTTATGAGTTCTGTTTGCATTTTATCACTGCCTGTTATTTTTACATATTTAAAGTAATGTATTATATTTATAATTTCCTTTTCAGTTTCTTGTTCAATGTACATGGATTTCCCTACTTCTTATGTGTTTATTTTTTTTTCTGCTTTGTGTTATAGAATTTCCTTTTTGTGTAATTCTCTTGTTCATCTTAAAAACTTACTTTAAGGCTTGGTGCTTGATTAGAGAATGTGTTGTTAAATTTATTTGCTATGTCTATTATATGCTATTCTTTGAATGCGTTTCAATATACATTCATCAATATTAACCTGTCTTTCTTTACCAGTTACTTCATTTACTAGCTACAAAATTTAAATTCATGTATTAATTGTTAACATTCTTTAGTTTTTCTACTTACTCTTTTTTTTTTTTCATTTTTTTTTTATTTCTCTGTCACTTCTTCAGCTATGTCTTTTGTTTTTCTTATTTAGTTCCATGGTTAGTTTTTATTATCTATCTTTACAATTAGTTCATTTGTTATCCAGTATTTTCTTTTATTTTCCCTTTTATTTTTTGTTTTTTATTTGTATTTTGTTAATTACGAGTGAATATTTTCTGTTTGTTTAATCATAAATTTTGTTAGGGCATGTATTGCATTGAGCATTTCCCAATTCACCCCCTTCATTTCTTTTTATTATGTTATCACGATGAATTTTAATGGATTCTTCTTCATTATTGCTCGTGTTTTCAAATTTGTCTTTGTTTTTTTTTCTGTGCTCCATTTCCAACACACTGTGAAGTAATGATCCGAAATTTTTTCTGTTAACGTTCGTTGTCTTGTTTCTCCTATTTTTTTATTATTATACATGTGATCAATACATGATATTTGTACGTAATTTTGTCCAATTATTAGCATTATTTCTTCATAATTTCTTTGTGATTTCATAATTGTCTATTAATTTCTGTTAACGTTTTTCTACTAAATGGTAAACATCTTTCAGAATATCTGTGTTAATATATCCTACTATGATTTGGTACGCTGCTTGTAATATGATTTCATAATCTATTATTAATCTCTGTTAACGTTTCTCTACTAAATCGTCAACATCTTTAAGAATATATGTGTTAATATATCCTAGTATGATTTGGTATGCTGTCTGTAATATCAGAAATATATATATTTTTTTACAAATTTTCTTTTGCTTGTCTTTTGTTTTTTATAGAAGGCTATAAAAATGTTTTTGATGCAAATACATATACCTGTTTTATTTAAAGAAAATTTCTCTCTCTAGACAAAACACCCCTGCTCAACCCTCTCTCGCTGAAATGGTATCTGCCGCAAACCTGACAACGTCAAAGTACAATTACGCAAACGTGACGACACAAAATTTGTATAAACTACAGAGCTTGCAATCCATTTACCCCAACAATTCTATTTTCATTTCGAAAGTTAGGGATCGTGTGATAAATTAGTTGTACCACCCGGGGAGAACTGTATTGGATTTATGAGCCGATGGGCGATATCTTACACATGGCCAATCCGCTTGTACTAAGACTTGGTATCATCTCGGTCGATAGTTCTTGCAGATTGGCCAAGCGTGGGATGTCGCGCATCGGGTGATAATTCCGATACAGTTCACCAAGAGTGGTATAACTATTACATTTTCAATTTTTTACTTATCGCCCGTGGTATTGTTTCAAGTATGTTTTCAACTTATCCTGCCCACGCTATTACCATTGTTCTAACTCTCCGGTTTTTAAGTTATTTATACAGAGAGTTTGCAACAATGAATATGACAAAAGTATGGTAATAATTATAGAGAGACTATGCAACAATAAAAATGACTAAAGTATGATAATAGTTTAAAAAAAGACAATTACATATATGTACATACATACATACATACCTCGAAATGCTGACTTGTCCATTTGAGTCTTTTCCTAAGTTGGTCTGCATTTTTTCTGAACCGGCTTGGCCTTTCCCTCCCCCTCCAAGTCGACTGTCGGCTTCCTTGATAAGTGCCCGTACTTCCTCGCGCAGACAAGGTATTTCCTGGACTAGGGGCTCAGTGGCCCACCACTCCCGAAGAAATGCAATCGGGGCTAATTTTAGGCGCACGTGGGGTAAGAACGACGCCAGACAAGCAGGACGATCCTCGATGTCAGCTGGCAAAACACATTATTATACGATAAATCACCGGGTAAAAGGGTAACATGTAGCAAAAAGTAAGTATTAACAAATGGATTAGTGAGTACGCAATTTCAGAAAGAAAGAAAAGGCTTCGCCTGACCTTCCGTTTACTAACTGGGAGTTCAGCGTTCCACAGACTAGATTACTAGGGTGCTTCTAGGTTATAGCAATAGTTCAACTTGAAAACTGTTCTAGCTTTTTAACTTGCAACCTAATAGTCCCAAACATATATACAACGAGAGAAAGCAACTTCCATCATGGCCTCCACACTAGATAAAAAAAAATGATAAACTCGTGTTTATTAATTTTTTTAATATTTAGTGTGGAGGCCATGATCGGATGCAACTTGCTTTCTCTCGTTGCATATACGTTTGGGGCTATTAGATTGCAAGTTAAAAAGCTAGAACAGTTTCCAAGTTGAACTATTGCTATAACCATGAAGTGCCCTGGTAATACAGTCTGTAGAACGTTGAACTCCCTGTTAGTAAACGGAAGTTCTTGTCTCCCAAGGTAAAGGGTTAACTATAGCAGAGCCCTCAACTAGTAAAAGTAAAAGGTTTGGCATTGGGGCAGAAGTGTTTTTTTTCTTTCTTTCTCAACTTCTTTTATAATGCGAGTTTATGACGTGTAAATAAGAAAAACATAATAACTTTTCTAAAAAATGAAAACTGTTAGAAAAGATGAATACTAATAATGAATGGTCTTTTTTTTTTTACCTTTTGAAGCGTCTACATGCAAAAAGAAAATTTCAAATCCATGACATGTACAATTTAACTGTGGAGAATCGTATAGCCAGCGCGTGGTGTTTCGATCATGACAGCCTCCGTACCCCTCAAAGAGTGGTGTTGATGGTGCCTTCCAGGTGATCGCACAACCATATGGTCTTGACGTTTCCCCATTTTTAGAGGTCCTGGGGCTAAATCGTCCGTGAATCTTTGGCTTGTTGCGTTTTTCCTTGGTCAGGTTTGGTATTAGGTTATCTTCGGCCATTAACTGGCGTGTGCCTTCAACTCTTCTGAGTGATCGTAGGATCACGTGCTACCTACCGGTTCCTCACATATGGTATTAAAAACTGGTCCGTCCTTCACTGCATTTGCTATACCATATATGAGAAACCGGTAAGTAGCACGTGGTCCTACGATCCTCACAGCCACTGTACCTCATAAAGGATGTATAGAAGGTACCTTTCGCATAGCCGCAGAACCACACGGATATTTTCAACGGGACCTCTAAGGAAAAATTGTGTGGATACCGTGTGGTTCTGCGGCTATGCGAAAGGCACCTTCAATACAATCTTTACGAGGTACAGAGGCCGTGAGGACCGTAGGACCACGCGCTATACCTACCGGTTTCTCACACTAACAATAGGATTCCAATTTATGTTTTGATTTTCGGTCAGAAAATGGCGCTGCAGTCCTGCAAAGCACCGGATAATTTCCAAGTGAGTGTTCATTCCTAATTTCTCTTCCAGTAACAACAAACCTCCGTACCAGGGTCGTGTGTTATAAGGCCACTCGTTCAATGACAATCGTAAATATTGGGTGAGATTAGTACCTCCCTCAACAGGTTACCACCAGAGGGAGTCGTCTTCAGTGAACCCAATGTCAAGACGTCTAGACGACTCGTGTACAAGCCTATACATTACTGAGCATCGTCACTGACACAACATAACAAAACGGATTCGTAAGTTGATAGCCTAAAAAAACTGATACGTCGGATAGAGAAGCTAAATTCATTTTCAGCTGTATCAGAACTGGTAAATCAAGTTTTATTTTTTAATAATCCAGCATTCAGTTAGAAATGCGTTGCAGTTTTGAGTGGAGCTGAGCGTAATGCAGGGTTTGGTGTTACGAGAAACGAGCCACTCAGAGCTGAATCTTCATCCGTACAGTTCAAATTTCTTGTATTGTAAAGGAAATGAAAACGGTGTGAATCGAACACTTTTAATACAGCCCGACACGAAGTCAGTGTCAGAAGGTATTGTATGATTCAGTCGCATGCACAGGAGGCCTTTTTTAAAACCTTTATGCTCGCTCTTAGGCAACGTCTGCCCTTTTCGGAACTAGCCAGTTTTGTAAAAAAAAAAAAAGAAATGGCCATTTTGTGCCAGCATTTTTAGCTTGTACGGCGTTGCCTAAGAGCGAGCATAAAGGTTTTAAAAAAGCCCTAAAAAACGGGGCCGGGGGGGGGCAGGCCTGAATAGGGCAAAAAAAAAGGCTAGGGCAAAAAGATAGCCAAAAAAGTCCCTAGCAAAAATGTGCCCTTTAACTAAAAGGTGTTCTTGCCCTCTCGAGATGTGTGTACGCGCTACTGGTATATGACTTGAATGATGCTTGAAGTTTCACGACTCCACCGATGAGTCTGCGTTTGAGTGGGATGCTACACTGCCTTGGCGAGAATGACATTTCACTCTTTGGTGCTGTTGCTTTACCCCACGTTTTTCAGTTTTATCTATTGCTTTGACCACAGAGTTGCATCTATTGATTCAGACAATGTGCGACAGTTCATTCTGCGTTGGATTGAATTCTGACTGTTTTAATTACTCTTTTGACCACGACGGCCGGACTGTGCCCCTGCCCTTTTCGGAAATTTCCATTTTTGTGAAAAAAAAAATGGCCCTTTTATGCCAGCATTTCCTGGTGCAGCATTGCCTGAGATAGAGTCTATAAAGGCCTAAAAAAGGCCAAAAAAGGGTTGAAACGACCAAAAAAGCTAAGAAAGGGTGAAAAATTAAGGACGGGAAAGCCAAAGGCTCACAAGAAATAACTAAATACAGATGCAAACCTATTTACGTTGCCCTTTGGACTTATATGTCAGACTGCCTGAGCGGGGAATCCAACCCAGGAACTTTGAAATCAAAGGTCGAGGTTCTACCGCTGAGCCACACTGACACGGCCTCAGTCTGGCTCATCGGTAGAACCTCGGCCTTTGATTTCAAAGGTC
>JAHWFP010135406.1:0-27086 GCA_023313725.1 Lithobius niger | reverse complement strand
GGGGGGGGGGGGGGGGGGGGGGCTGTAACTAAAGACTGGTGCATTTCCGGACCCATGCTTATAGGACTTTTTCTTCTTATCTTTGATCACACAGCGGACCCTCAAAATATTTGACACCAATTTCCGAACACCCTGTATACTGTGGGAGGACAATTCCAACACTGATTACAATGCTGATTTAGTTTTTGTGCACCACTCCATGCACACCTTATAGCCGCAAGGTACTCCATTTTAGCGGATGGTGCACTTTCCCGTTACTCTTCTTTGCCGAAAAGCCAAAACGTAGATATACAAACCTTCAGTAGTAATCGCTGTATAGGTGTGTTTTTAACATGGAAGCCGTGTGACTATCTGAGGGAGGAACTTGGTCATTATTTATCGTTGGCAGGGGAAGGGCGGAGGAAATTTGGGAGAATCGCGTATTTTTCGAGATCTCTCGAAAGCGATTATGAAGAATTTTTTTTTTTAGTTTTTCTCATAGGGGGAGGGAGAGAACTTCCAGCATTCAAAAATTTCCAAAAAAAAAACAAACAAAAAAACTTGGCTTCTTGGGGTTAAGCTCCACAGAACCTCTATCACGTAAGTGTTTATAAGATTTTTAAGCTGTTAAAAGAGTGGTGCAGAGTTCTTCAAAACCATTTTCTAAAAAAGTGTTGCCACCTTGGGGGGTTCTTTATCTTAATATTATGAAAGACATGGATATGTTAACATGAACTGCCTTTAAGTTCGCAGTGTCAATATGCACCCAGGGACGTGCACAGGCCCCCGAGAGAGAAGGGGCAAAATTTTTATCTTGGAGACCTTTTTTTTTTTGGTGTTTTGAATCTTTTTTTTTACCCCTCTTTTGTGGGACTTTAACCATTTCTGCCCCTCTTTGCACCAATTTCTTAGCCCTTATTGTCCTTTTTTTGCGTTTTTTAGGCTATTTTACACCACCACTCCATCGAAAAAGGGCCCTTTTTTCAGAAAAAAGGGGCACTTTGCCATGCGGGCAGGGTCTAGAGCCCCCCCCCCCCCTGTGTGCACGTCCCTGTATGCACCTATCAAATCAAAAGTATGCACTCATTAAATCAGTTAAACTGTCAAGAATTCCGAATTCGGGGCAGAGGAAGTTTAGAGAATTTTTTTTTCAAGAATATATTTTAATTCATGACTCGGTTTCCACACAATTGGGAACTTATCTAGGTTAGGGAAATCATCTGTACGTTTCCTGGATAGTAATGAGAAAACCTTACTTTTTTTTGGATGGGGGGACGACGAAGGGTCAAATTATGTTTGGACCTAGAATGGTAGGGGGGGGGGGACAACAGGTGGAAGATATTTGTCAGGGTTTTGGGCAGGGGTCAGCGATGGAGATCACATTTTCAATTCCACAGTTATGTTACCACCCCGGCCATGCGCTGGATGGGGTCCCGCTGCCTGAAGTTTTCTCTGTTAAAGAATTGGGAATTTGATTTGATGCCAGTCTTAAACCCACCACCCACTGTGGTCACATCGTGACAAACGCTAATCGACGTCTTGCTGTTGTTCAGCGAGCATTCAACTCGGGTTGTGTAAACACTAAGCTGTGGGCATATATGGTCTTTGTTTGCCCCTTATTGGAATATGCTTCTCCTGTCTGGTGCCCTACCTCATGCAGGATATCGATCATATCGAATCCACTTAGCGCCGTTTCACAAAATCTCTGACTGGCTTGCGGCACTTGCCGTACAATATGCCCGCCTAATTAATCTTAATTTGGAATCTTTGGAGCTGTGACACCTTAAGGCCGACCTCATACTTACCTTCAAAATTCTGAATGGTTTTATGTCGGTTGACTTGCCTTTTTTCGATTTAAGTACTGTAACATGGCCCCGGGGACATAACTTTAAATTGGTTGTCCCTCGAACTAGACTAGATTGCCGAAAACGTTTTTCCCTGTCAGAGTTGTTGCGGTTTGGAATTCCCTGACTATAAGCAAACTATCTCTTCACCATCTGTTGCAGCCTTCAAGCGTAACTTGGATCTTTCTGACTTGACTTCGTTCCTAAAGAGGCCTGAATACTGTACTCTTTAGCCCTCACCGGCTCTTTTATTGTTTTTAATTTAAAATTGTTCAAATTCGTGGATCAGCATAAGTAGCATCCTTTGCCCTGTCTGTTTCCAAATCACCTTCAACTTGGTTATTAAACCTGTTGTTATTATTTTTATTATAATTTTTTTAAATCTTGATTATGATTGACAATTGGTTTATGCCAAGCTTTAAACTACGATGCATTATATTTTTAATTTTTAAGAGACGTTGACAATGATACGGCTTTTTCCCTCACTTGTCCCTCACGTTTGGTGATGCCTACGGGGACCATTGAGTCCTTGATAGGCCTAAGGCATTCGTGACTCCAACCAAATACCATCTGCCCTTTTTCTGTAGCCGGGCCATTGTCTTCGTTTGAAACTCTTAAAATCCTAAACTTTTGTAATTTTTTATTTTTTGTTTTAACTTCGGATAGGCAGTGAGTGATCACCAGGTCCTTGCCATCCGGCTGCTTTTGCAACAAACGTATTATTATTATAAATAATGACCTGCCCTAACGAACTGTTTAGTAGAACAAAGTCAGCAATGCTGGATCCTTTTTCTCCACATAAAACAGTTGTTCTCCACCCTTTAATGTTTAATGTTTCTTCATTACTGGAACCTATAGGCATACGATTCCAACAAGGATTTGCAATGATTTCCATCGCACTAGGATTCTTACGCAACATGTTGAAAATCAGCCATTCCATACTTAAAAAAAGAAACTGCTAGTGAGCAATCTTTCTAAGTCAACAATGTATTTTGAAACAGTTAAATACTTAACTATTTGAGCAGCTACAAAACTGCTCGAAACGAAAAACCGGAATGTAGTGAACGACAAAGCTCAACCTCGTAATGCCCAATAACAATATGAGAACAAGCATCAGCCAGTTTACTCCACACTGTATGTCGGCAACAGACGCCCAGAATTTAATGACCCAGTCTGGAACGTTGGTGGAGGTGTCTTGCGTCAAAAGGGATGCAGAAACCTCAACGAACGTTCCGCGTCACCTTGCAGGACGAGCGGAACGATGGTTTTCATCACAAGACTTTTTGTCCGGTTTAATGCAACACTGTATTTCGACAGTGCATCGAAGAACTCTACCGGTGATTTTTTTGTCCGATGTTCAGTGTAACTGGTTAAGCAGTTGGACATGCTTCCTATATGGCAACTGGCGCTCTGCCAATAACTGGTTTGACAGCTATTGGACGAGTGCGCCGTCGCTTCACGTAACAGCAAGGTGCACCACGAAGTGTTGGCTTCGCGATGTTCGTTTCATCACAATGCAACAGCCGGTAACAAATCCTTCAGTTTTACACGATAGAGTGGTAAGTTTATAATTTAGCGGCAGAAATGACTGAATGACTTATTTAGTTCTTCGGTTCGGGCTTCGGGAGTACAGTTGAGTTTGTTTCCAAGTTGTTTTCCTGTCGTTTGTTTGACACGATTACCATAACTGCCTGCAACAATAAAGAATCAACCAAGAATTGATCTGACATGTTCTAAATCTAGACGGACCATGACCTAGTGTGTTCCCTAATCGACATGGAATAAAGCATGGAGGCAGCATAGAGTATTTCTAATGCTATTTTTTTTTTTTTTTTTACAAACAAATGAACGGACAACGGACATACACTTGATAAATTGGACCGTACCAATACCGATAAAAACGAAGCGAAAAAACCATTTACCTGAACAAAAAATGGCTTCGCCAGTTAGAAAACAAAAGCATTAGGGCTCGTATTCCATGGTACTCACAGCTGTGAAGATACACAAATACAAAACGGATTATAGTGTCCGCTGCCTATCTTGAGTTCGCGCCAGAACGAACAAGACAATCGATTGTACGTTTTTGGTCACAGAGTGCCTTGTTGATATCCTAGATAGTTACAACAATGGCGGCCGTCGATTAAAGCCGCCCCCTCCAGGAAGACGTAGCCGCTCATCAAATACCTGCAGGACTCAAGATACGCTGAGCACACAATAGAGTTCACTCGAACAAAACGAACTATAATTGAACTCCAATTCAAGGGAACAAAATAAAAGGCAAATCCCTAAAATGATAAAACTCCTGTAGTACACAAACTATACATACACCCACACCACTTACAGACATGGCCCATTTCGAACACAAATTTTAAACAAAATATAATCTGAACTCCAATACATGGGAATAACACAAAACAAATCCTATAAACCACCTGTATAATACACAAACTGAACATCCCCCCCCCCTCCATCCCCAACACACAGTGACAAATTGCGTTCAGTTTCTGATATTGCCACGGTACAAACAAAAATATTATTAATTGTAAAAAAAACCGCCTTTAACAAGGAACGGCCAGCTTGTTTTACACATTACACACACACACAAAAATCAACTCACACGAAACAGAATTAAAACATAAACCCGCAAACACATACTGGATAAGCCCAGATAACAAAACACCCAATGCGCAAATTAACCACACCCACACACATACGTACTCAAGCCTTATCCCAGTTCAAACACTAATTCAGTTCACTTTTTGATATTACCAAGGAAGAAAAACAATCCTTTGCTCCCTGCAATTGGAGTTCGTTCGAGTGAATTTTTATTTGTGTACCTTCGCAGCTGTGACTTCCATGGGGATACAAGCTCTAATGCTATTTTGTCCAGTTAATAGCTTCTGGTCTGCTGTTGTGCGATGTTATTTCATGAACCGGGTGGCGACATACTAGCACGAAACTAGCATCTGGACTAGAAACTTCGAGATGTCTGACTGTCTCTTTGATATTACCAAGGAACAAAAACAATCCTTTGCTCCCTGCAATTGGAGTTCAAATTGGAGTTGGTTCGGGTGAATTTTTATTTGTGTACCTTTACAACTGTGAGTTCCATGGGGATACAAGCTCTAATACTGTTTTCCTATTTTGTCCAGTTAATAGCTTCTGGTCTGCTGCTGTGCGATGTTATTTCATGAACCGGGTGCAACATACTTGCACGAATCTAGCATCTGGACTAGATGTCTGACTGCCTCTTTGCTTGGTGTGTATGCGGAATGATCTCTGTATTCCATGCGTAAATAGTAAAGGCCCGACTTGATAAACGTAGTGAAAACCATGAAGCTAGCGAGGCAACTATGTAGGAACACGTGGTAGAGCTTTGCTACCGTGCCAATAATGCTCCAACAATTTAACTGTCTCCTGGCATTTTTTTTTTAGTCAATGGAGGAAAAGCAGCAAAGTCAAAAATTCAAAAAGCCCTAAATTACATGATTCCACTTATTGAATTGTGGGAGCACTATCAGATGAGGTGGCACCTCAATATGCCACTAAAGTGTTCAGTAGCCTTCGGGCACGATAAAATAAAATAAATTTAAATAAACAAAGGTTTTATAAATTCCCTGGCAAGACTTTTAAGATGTGCTATAAGTAGTTATATAAATAATACTGATTCATGCAGAGCATTTATTGTGTACGAAGCTGAGATTTTGCTATACAATTTCGATATCGTCATGGTCTTATCCCACCTCAACGAGACAGGACTGGGTTGATTCTTATCCCATTGATTTTCAATGTTTTTGTTCATTTTCTCCCAGTTACTTCCATCATATATTCACAAACCAAAGTGTGGGCTCTGCTAGTGACAACCTAAACTTAACAGGCATCGAAACCGAAGCTCTACGTACATTGCTCGAGTATATTTACACCGGAAGACTGTTGCTGCCATCTGACGTGGACAAAATTAGTTCTCTTCTGAAAGCCTCACACCAGCTACAGGTAACTGTGTGTGTTACTGAAATATGTTGTTTATGGCGTCAGAAATTTTCCAATGTATAGACTTCGAACAAAATTAATATGACGTCTGATCTGCCACGATTTCGTCCTCCCAAAATCCCTATACAGATTTAGCAGGTACAAATTAGACCTCCTAAGCTACTTCCAACTGCTGCTGCCATATGTATCTCACAAGATATATATCTCGGCCATGAAACAGAAAATAATCAAACGTTCTGTTGCACCAACATAAAAATATGTATAAATTCTGATTTTTACCTTGTTCCTATAATCCCTTTCCCATAAAGTAGAGCCTGTTTAATATGAATACATGATATTATTATGAAAAGTCAACATAATTTTTTATGCCTAAGCATAGCTGTTTTTTGGGCAGAATAACCATAAAGACAAATCCTAACCAAATAATCATATGACTGGCTCTCGGACGGATAGCCGAATCTAGCTGAACCTACCGTATTTTGTATGAACCGGGTACCTGACAATCTGCTCTAACAATTTTCTTGCTGCATTCAAACAGCTAAATACATTACAGACATGACAAGGGCCGACAAACATCAATTGCCCGTATTTACCTTCCAGTACTACTTTTAAAGTGTGTTGTTGTCTTAGACATCAATTGGCTGTGTATAACCCTTCCTCTAGATTAAGTCTGCTGTCACCTTCAAAAAAATACTCTGTGAGGGACAGGTCTCTTCCATCCTGTCGTAAGACCAAACAAGGAACAAGCGGATTCACAGCGCCGAACCAAAAACATGACAGCCTGCAGCTCAGATACCTTCCGTAGACGTCCCCCCCCCCCCACGCGCGAGGACAACAATCTTCTTATGGGGTTTTTTTTTTTTTAAATTGCTTTTTTCGATTTGTTTGGGCAAGCGACTGACTGATTCGTCTCAAGTGGGTGTTGTACTGTTATGGTCCGTACGTGATTAGAAAATTGGAACGACCCTGCAACGAATAACAGTTATCCGTTTCAGGACAGTCATTGCTGTGGTTAGAATTTAGGGGAAATACCGTCTGGAGAGCAGAGCACCAAAAGGCTTCCAAAGGCAACAGGAAATGTAACACCAAGTGCCAAGAAATAGTTGCCTAGCTTCGCCGAGGTTCCTATGCGTAATAGTTTCGTGCATTTGTGTTTGTGGATGAAATTTTGATAAATGAGCATCACGGCCGAGATCATCAGTGGTAGCAAGAATTTATAGGGTTTGGGAGTTAAAGAAAAGGTGCACGAACGCACTGCCAAAATGATTTCTTTGTTTTTTTTTTGTTTTTTTTTTTACTATATTCTATATTCTTACTATATTCTCTGGCGATTCTACCGACTTCTATTTTCTGGAATTTAATTGTTTTTCTACAAAATGTATTTATTATTTATGTGGCAATAGACAACATGACATGTAAATACAGAGTATAGTCATCATTACAGGCATGAAAGCACCCAGTCAGCTTGATCACGCATGGAGAGAACACTTCGTTCGAATTGTGGATAAACGCAAGGTATAAAAGTTTCTGGAAAATGTACGCCTCCAACTAATAGCCTGGGTACCTGTAAGTTTTCTAATCGCGCTTGGACCATAGCTCTACCAGGATAATTTTTTTTCGTAAACAGTTCAGCAAAACTCGCTACATAGCTTTCCATGCAGCCTAGTTGCTTAGAGAAAAATCTCTTTAATACACCTAACTTAATACACCTAACCTAACCTATAACCTGACCTAACTTAACCTAACTACAACAATAACAGATCAGCAATAAATTCAATCACCACTATTGGGTGCTTAGTAACGAAGTGTCGCAGGGAGTGTCTGTCCCGCCTTTCTGAACTGTTTGCGAAAAAATAGGCGCCCCGCCAAGCTATTCCAGCGGGGCGTGATTACTACGCCGGCAGCGTTAAGAGACTTGTCCCTCTATACAGTTGGCCTAACGCCACATCCAGCTATAACACATCAACCGTCTAGAAAACGAGCGTTTTTTTTACAAATGGAAGGAAGGCGTTACTTGTTTGTATTTATTGTTTCAGGTGACGGATTTCCATCGGGATGCTGAGACTGAACTGGTTCAGGCCGTCACCAACGAAAATTACACGTCCCTTTGGGCGGTAGCGGAGAGACACGGAGCAGCACAGCTGGCAGAAAGAGTTGAAACCTTCGTGTCGGCTCGACTTGAGAAACTCGGTCAAAGACAGCCGTTTACAGAACTCAAACCGGAGTGGCTGAGAAGAGTTCTCGCTCGAGCTTCTCTTGCAGAAGGTGCTCAGCCCGAGACATGCGCTAAAGCCATGCTTTCCTGGTGCAAAGGTATATTATTATTTTTATTTTTTGCTTTTTTTAAAGAATTTTTTAGGGCCTTAACGTAAGACGGACGAAGCAACAGGATACTTGTAGAGCTGAAATCATTCAACTGAAACTCACTAGACTTTTTGAAAGGAAACCACCATTCGCAGAAGCGTCCACAGACCCCCCCAGAAGGCAGGGGCAATTTTTAGTAAAAGGGGTCATTCTTTCCTAGGGACTTTTTTTTTGTTTATCTTTTCACCCTTTCTTAGCCTTTATTGCCCCTTTCAACCCTTTTTTGGGCCATTTTTAGGCCTTTAGACTCTATCTCAGGCAATTCCGCACCAGGAAATGCTGGCACATAAGGGCCATTTTTTTTTTTTTTACAAAAAGGGCAATTTCCGTAAAGGGCAGGGGCACAGACCGTTCGTGGTCGAAATATTAGTTAAAACAGTCAGAATTAAATCCAACGCAGAATGAACTGTCGCACATTGTCTGATTCACTAGATGCAACATAGTAGGGTCAAAGCAGTAGATAAACAAGTAAGGCCACTGGAAAAGGTGGGGTAAAGCAACAGCACCAAAGAGTGATTTGTCATTCTCTCCAAGGCAGTGTAGCATCCCACTCAAAACCAAACTCATCGGTGGAGACGTGAAACTTCAAGCATCGTTCAAGTCATACCAGTAGCGTGTACACACATCCCCGAGAGGGCAGGGGCACCTTTTAGTTAAGGGCACATTTTTTCTAGGGACTTTTTTGGCTGTCACCCTAGATTTTTTTTGCCCTATTCAGGCCTTTTCCCCCCTCCATCTCCCCTTTTTATGCCTTTTTTAAAGCCTTTATGCTCGTTCTTAGGCAGCGCCGCACAAGCAAAAAATGCTGGCACAAAATGGCCATTTCTTTTTATTTATTTTTTTTACAAAAATGGTTAGTTCCGAAAAGGGCAGGGTACTACCCCCCCCCCCCCTTGCCCTCCTGTGCATGCGACTGAATCATACAATACCTTCTGACACTGACTTCGTGGCCGGGCAGTATTAAAAGTGTTCGGTTCACACCGTTTTCATTTCCTTTACGGTACAAGAAATTAGAACTATACGGATGAAGATTCAGCTCTGACTGGCTCGTTTCTCGTAACACTAAACCTTGTGTTACGCTCAGCTCCACTCGAAACTAGAACGAATTTCAAACTGAATGCTGGATTATTAAAAAATAAAACTTGATTTACCAGTTCTGATGCAGCTGAAAATGAATTTAGCTTCCCTATCCGACGTATCAGTTTTTTAGGCTACCAATTACGAATTCGTTTTGTTATCATGCTGTGTCAGTGACGATGCTCAGTAATGTATAGGCTTGCACACGAGTCGTCTAGACGTCTTGACATTGGGTTCACTGAAGACGGCTCCCTCTGGTGGTAACCTGTGTAGGGAGGTACTAATCTCACCCAAATATTTACGATTATCATTGAACGTGTGGCCTTATAACACATTACACTGGTACGGAGGTATGTTGTTACTGGAAGAGAAATTAGGAATGAACACTCACTTCGAAATTATCTGGTGGTTTGCAGGACTGGAGCGCCATCTTCTGACCGAAAATCAAAACAGAAGTTGGAATCCTATTGTTAATGTGAGAAACCGGTAGATAGCACATGGTCCTGCGGTCTCACGGCCTCTGTACCTCGTAAAGGATGTATTGAAGGTACCTTTCGCATAGCCGCAGAGCCACACGGTATCTACACAATTTTTCATTAGAGGTCCTGTTGAAAATATCCGTGTGGTTCTGCGGCTATGCGAAAGGTACCTTCAATACATCCTTTACGAGGTACAGAGGCTGTGAGGATAGTAGGACCACGCGCTACCTACCAGTTTCTCATATATGGTAGCAAATGCAGTGAAGGACGGACCAGTTCTTAATACCATATGTGAGGAACTGGTAGGTAGCACGTGGTCCTATGATCACTCAGAAGAGTTAAAGGCACACGCCAGTTAATGTCCGAAGATAACCTAATACCAAATCTGACCAAGGGAAAACGCAACAAGCCAAAGATCCACGGACGATTTAGCCCCAGGACCTCTAAAAACGGCGAAACCAAGACCATGTGGTTGTGCGATCGCCTGGAAGGCACCATCAACACCACTCTTTGAGGGGTACGGAGGCTGTCATGATCGCAACACCACGCGCTGGCTATACGATTCTCCACAGTTAAATTATATATGTCATAGATTTGAAATTTTCTTTTTGCATGTAGACGCTTCAAAAGGTAAAAAAAAAAGACCATACATTATTAGTATTCATTTTCTAGAGAAGTTATTATGTTTTTCTTATTTACACGTCATAAATTCGCTTTATAAAATAAGTTGAGAAAGAAATCAAAAAAATACTTCTGCCCCAATGCCAAACCTTTTAGTTTTACTAGTTGGGGGCTCTGCTATAGTTAACCCTTTACCTTGGGAGACAAGACCTTCCGTGTATTAACAGGGAGTTCAACGTTTTACAGACTGGATTACCAGGGCGCCTCTTGGTTATAACAATAGTTCAACTTGGAAACTGTTTTAGCTTTTTAACTTGCAACCTAATAACCCCAAACATATATACAACGAGAGAAAGCAATTTGCATCATGGCCTCCACACTAAATATTAAAAAAAATAATAAACACGTGTTTATGAATTTTTTTTAATATCTAGTGTGGAGGCCATGATGCAACTTGCTTTCTCTCGTTGGATATATGTTTGGGGCTATTAGGTTACAAGTTAAAAAGCTAGAACAGTTTCCAAATTAACTGTTGCTATAACCAAGAAGCGCCCTGGTAATCCAGTCTATGGAACGTTGAGCTCCCAGTTAGTAAACGAAAGGTCTTCTGTTCGAATCCCATTCAGGCGTAGCCTTTTCTTTCTTTCTGAAATTGCGTACTCACATGTCCACTTGTTAATACTAACTTTTTGCTACATGTTGCCCATTTACCCGGTGATTTATCGTGTCGTAATGTGTTTTACCAGCTGACATCGAGGATCGTCCTGCTTGTCTGGCGTCGTTCTTACCCCACGTGCGCCTAAAATTAGCCCCGATTGCATTTCTTCGGGAGTGGTGGGCCACTGAGCCCCTGGTCCAGGAAATACCTTGTCTGCGCGAGGAAGTACGGGCACTTATCAAGGAAGCCGACAGTCGACTTGGAGGGGGAGGTAAAGGCCAAGCCGGTTCAGAAAAAATGCAGACCAACTTAGGAAAAGACACAAATGGACAAGTCACCATTTCGAGGTATGTATGTCTGTATGTATGTATGTACAGTATTGGACAATGAAATTTAGACAAAAAAATGTTTGCTACTCTGATACGCTCTTGTATGGATTACTTCCTCCAGGGCGTGAATGGCTGCGAAAGTTCGATTGTTTTAGAAATGACGAGTATGCATATTTCATGTTACAGGTTGGATAATGAATCATTATTAATGATAAACTGTTAGAACGAATAAGTACGACATTAAGTCGGTTTTAGCTGTTAGACACTCTAGAACGATGAGTCCACTTCTCGCATGCGGGTAGAGGCGTTCGTAGTGAGCACCGACTTGCAGACTGAGCTTTAATAAGTTAGTCTGGATAGGACAAGGCTTGGTGCGGTTTAAACATTGTCGTAATGCACTTTTGGCCTTTGTGAGTGTAAGAAAATAGTCGTAGTTCGAGCGGATTGGCCATGTATAAGATATCGCCCATCGGCTCATAAATCCGATAAAGTTCACCCCGGGTGGTACAACTAATTTATCACACGATCCCTAACTTTCGAAATTAAAATAAAATTGTTGTTGGTAATGGATTGCAAGCTCTGTAGTTTATACAAATTTTGTGTCGTCACGTTTGCGTAATTTTACTTTGATGTTGTCAGGTTAGCAGCCGATACCATTTCAGCGAGAGGGGGGTGAGCAGGGGTGTGTTGTCTAGAGAGAAATTTTCTTTAAATAAAACAGGTATATTATATGTATTTGCATCAAAACATTTTAAATAAAGTGAGAATTAGAATAATAGCTATCTATAAAAAACAAAAGACAAGCAAAGGAAAATTTGTAAAATAAAAAAAATTTCTGATATTACAGACAGCATACCAAATCATAGTAGGATATATTAACACAGATATTCTTAAAGATGTTGACGATTTAGTAGAGAAACGTTAAGAGAAATTAATAGGCAATTATGAAATCATATTACAAGCAGCATACCAAATCATAGTAGGATATAACACAGACATTCTGAAAGATGTTTACCATTTAGTAGAAAGACGTATACTTTTCATGGCTGGAATTTCACGCTTGTACTTTCCAGGATATTTCCAGGTATTTCAAAGATTCATTTGCACGCATCCAGTCTTATGTCTTGAATATTCTAAAACACTAACAATCATCGAATCATTGGCCGAGCAAGTCAATTAATAGTAAGCTTGCATAGTTGAATGGGTTTGGGTTTTGTGCGTCTGTTTG
Organism: Lithobius niger; assembly: GCA_023313725.1. Lineage (NCBI taxonomy): Eukaryota > Metazoa > Arthropoda > Chilopoda > Lithobiomorpha > Lithobiidae > Lithobius > Lithobius niger. The sequence goes on along the minus strand of JAHWFP010135406.1, from coordinate 14,517 downwards.
GGAAACAACGGTTAAGTTTGAAATTTTGTTGTAATTTGGTTGGAGTTTCATGCCGTGAGTGAGTTTAATTCACGAGTTCCAAGTTGAAAGTCCTATACCTAAAATATTTTCGAAGATAATAAAATAATAAAATAATAATAAAAATAGTTTGTTGCAAACGCAACCGGAATGGCAAGGACCTGGTGGTCGCTAACTGCCATCCAACGTTAAAATTAAAAATTAAAATTATAAAGTTTAACAGTTTTAAAAAATTTAAAAAGAAGACAATGGCTCGGCTGTAGCGGGAGGGTTGATGGAAGTAGGTTGGGGTCACGAATGCCTTACCGCCAAGGTTAGACCTACCAGGGACACAATGGTCCCCGATGGCATCGCCAAACGTGAGGGTCAAGTGAGGGGTAATGCCAGGTATCATTGTCAGTATTTCTAATATAACAATAAAATAATGTACCGTAAAGCTTGGCCAAAGCCATTTGTCAAACCTAATGTAAAACTAAAAATGGAGTTATTGGGGTTTTCCACTGGAAGGAAACCCAAGTTTTAGTAACAACTGAAGGGAATCCCATTTATAAGGCTAGTGTCTCGAGCAGCACTACGTGTACAACAAAAAGCCCGTTTGCCATGATATGTCATAGTGTAAAGCGTGAAGAATGCAGAAAAACTGTTACCAGGAGCGGAAGCATGAAGGAGGAGTCTCCTACACACTTCTGCCCTTCGTTCCACTGTTTGAACTGAGTCCTGACCCCATGCGGCCAGTTGCAGAACTAGTGTCCGTTTTCCTTGTGGGAAAAATTTACGGTAAAAATTACGTTGTGTAGCTTTTTACCTAATAAACGTGTGTGAAAAACATCACATCACTTGTGCTGCGGGTAGTCCAAGTATGGATCAATTACGCAAGCAATAAGTTTTAAAGGTACATTCCTCCCAACGCCGTTTTTCTCGATCCTCCACATCAAGTACGGCCCCAAAGTTCTATTTACTTCCCGTTAGTCAATCCCTTGCTAAAAATCTGTTTTGAAATTAGGCGTTCACGAGATTTTCTGTTGAAAATTGGGAACTTATTTAATAGCATCCTGCAATATGATCCTTTGCACGTTTACAATAACCATGACGTTTCATCTGTGTGTGTGTGCATGTACTAATTTTTAATAATTTTCTAAAAATTACCATCAGATCAAAAACCTAAAAAACTATAATGCGGTAAAAATTAAAATTATTTATGCACAATAGATCGCTGAAGAAAAATTATGAGATGCTAGCCTAAAAAATTATAAAGTGTGATGTTAAAATACGAAAATCTTTCCGGTTTGCGACAACACAATTGTTGTGTTCATGCTGTTTCGTCTGCTATCTCAGTTGGCCTTGTATCACTACGCTGAGTTTCACGAAACGGTATACGGTGGTAACATGAGCCAAACATGATGGTAACATGTTTGGTAACACGGTGGTAACATGATGGCGATCTGTGCGTGGCTGCTGTAAGGCAGGCGTAATGTGCTTTTAAATCACCTAAAGGCGAGGAACGTATAGTCTTTTCCAAGCCAAAGCCGACTGACGTAGAAATTTGCGTAATTCGCTACCCGCCAACACGCCTGGTCTCGTATATGTGAAAGGAGGTTGATGCCTGTTGACAGTGCTTTGGTCAATAATATTTCGGCGATGTTAAATCAACTGGCTTAGAACCAGAAAGCCAAATCTGCAGCTTCTCTCCCAGATGACCTTGTGACAAGTGGTGGAATGCAGGGCGAGAGTTACAACGTGGATATTCCCACATCCTACGGACGTCTATGCATTTATAAGCTCCTGCTATTACTGCCAATTTCACACGTTTTGAAACAACGTGGTCGCTTCTTCTACAATTTCTAAAAAAAAAAAAAAAATCATAGGCGTGGTGGCAGAGCTTTCGCGATGCCCTCGTAAAGATCAACGTTGAATTCGTTTACTTACTTCAGTGTTGGATTCATTCGCAGTGTCCGTTTCGGTATTCGTTTACTTCATGTCCTGGTATTGAAGCGTCGTGGAAAATAGAGTATAAAAATAAAGTATTGTAGCAGGGGGTGTCCCATCAACCTGAAAAACTTGGAAAACTCAGGAAATTTAAACTGCATTTGAAACTCTAGGAAAACTCGGGGAATTCTTCGATTTTTCACAGAATACCTGGACAACTAGGAGAAAAAACAAATTCGTACTTTTAAGCCTATTCCTAAGTAAATTATTACATTAAGGAAAATTGAAAATAAGCCAACAGCGAAAATCATACACTAGAAATAGCGTAGTTCAGTAAGCCACCTTTATGCACTTACGTTTCCTCGGAGTGGCATGACCCGGATTCGAACCAGCTACCCAGTTCGCCCCCAGATCACTTGCATAGCGCCTTAATCGCTATGGCCACGTCCTCCAACCAGCTACCCAGTTCGCCCCCAGATCACTTGCATAGCGCCTTAATCGCTATGGCCACGTCCTCCAACCAGCTACCCAGTTCGCCCCCAGATCACTTGCATAGCGCCTTAATCGAGTGGAGGACGTGGCCATAGCGATTAAGGCGCTATGCAAGTGATCTGGGGGCGAACTGGGTAGCTGGTTCGAATCCGGGTCATGCCACTCCGAGGAAACGTAAGTGCATAAAGGTGGCTTACTGAACTACGCTATTTCTATAGTGTATGATTTTCGCTGTTGGCTGATTTTCAATTTTCCTTAATATTATTTCCAGCAATTTATGTCTATTTATTTATAAATTATTATATAACACATATTTTGTTTAGACATTGTGGTAAAATAAACTTTATCTTTATACTTCTGTGTTGACACCTAAAAGTTGATTAAATCGGGCTACTATTTTGCCCTAAATGAGACCTAAGATATTGGTAAAATGTATAGAAAAATTTCTAAATTTTCGGTAAATAGCCGGAGAATTGACTTCAACTATACTCTGGAAAATCTGGAAAACTTGGGGAAATTATTTCAGTGTTTATGTGGGAGCCCTGCAGCATCTCTCGCTCGCCCGAGTAAATGTGTTCTTCAGAAATCAGTCATATTTCGAGTTTTATTACTACCTACCTGTTTTATTTCGTTTCAGAGAAAAACTGTTCACCCGCCGTAGCAATGTGCCTCGTCCCGTATCTCCAGCTCGATCCGTTTCTTCCCAGAAAGATGGATCTCCGGTCCTCTCGGTCCATCGAGGACTGGAAAGGGCATGCAATGCTTCACCAGCTCTAGTTCAGAGACAGCCAACACTCTCTAGCTCCTCTTCACCCATTCCTTCGTCCCTGCGAGCTGATGGTCGTGAAGGAGACAAACAAGTTCGGGTAAGAAAATTATTGACAAAAAAACTTTATGCCAATTCGTTTATCTGTTTTATCGTTACATAATTTATCTGAAATGTTGTTTATCGCATTTATCTCTAAATTCTAGTTAGGCTATTTAGTTTGTCTGAAATAGCTCAGACAAAAATTATCCGGTATCAACATAAAAAACTCTTTAGGCGTTTAAAATGCGGATGTAAGCCTCTAAAAACCTGACGCTCTAAAGAAACGGATGCAAGAATACTTGTTGGCTTACGAACGTTTAAGTTGTAGCGTATGTAATTGCAACACACGCTTTTATTTTTCTGATGTCCCACGTATGAGATGTTTTTGCTTCATTCATTCAAACGTATGTAAATGTTTAAAAATCTCTATACGTACAGGATGCACGAAAATAGGAAGAGGGAATGCCCTTTTAAGATGCTGTCGCTTCTTTTACACTTTTTAGTAACTGGCTCTTGGCTTACGTGTATTTTTCTTGTATATTTTCCTTTAGGGCATTTTTTTAAGGCTTACACCCATCTTTTATATGTCTAAGCGTTTTTTAATACTAATACATTAAATATCGGAAATCATCTATACCATAAATTACAAACAAAAACGTCAGGTGTGCCGTAAAAAGGGGTTATATGATTGAATTTTCACTTGTTAAAATGTACACGGATAAAAATTGATCATTTTCAATTGAAATAATAAAATGTACAATTGAGAAAATTGCATCTGTTTAAGTGCTGTTGTGCTTTACGTTTTAAATATATGATTCGTAAAGCACAACAGCACTTAAACAGAAGCAATTTTCTCAATTGTACATTTTATTATTTCAACTGAAAATGATCAATTTTTATCCGTGTACATTTTCACAAGTAAAAATTCAATCATATAACCCCTTTTTACGGCTATGGCGTCGCGCAATAAAGGTTTCTGCATACTGTTGATTGTTGCTGGCCAGTTTGAAACAATTCAAGTCAGCTTTGAAAGCCTGCATCTGCGAAATAAATACGCAATTCTATCGTTTTCAGCTAGGCCTCGAAATTAACAAGGCAGCTTAGTTTGGTTTAAAAATATATGCGTTTAGCTGAAACACTAATTCTTTCATTTTACCGTTGAACAATCAACTTTTTAGCAAAGACATAACACGTGCACGAAGAATGAATAAATGGAGTTTGGTGAGTGGCATTGTTCCCTAAATACAATGGTTAAAACAATGTAAAACAATCAAAATGATCGTTTAGGGTCCCGTAACTCTGGAATGGATGGACCAATCGAAAAAGTGGTCCATGTAAGGTTGAAGCCCAGGGAAATTTATGGCTCAGATCGTGATTCATATTTTAGGTAGGTGCAGTAGTTTTTTTCTGAAACCGTGTCAGCCAAGAAGAAGCAGAACAAGAACAACAACAACAAGAAGTGAACAGTTTTCAAATTTACGTGTGGCTTCCTACGTTTACTCTTGCACGGAATTGCATAAAAGTTGGTGTAAAGTTTGGAAAAGTTGCTATCTACTATCTGGCCAAGTTTGGTCGAAATATATTGAATAGAAACGGAGAAATTAATAGTTTCAGTTTTGCTGGAGAGACGACTTCAATCATATATATATCTTACTTCTGGCATATTTCAAACGTAAAGTATGTCAGAAATTGACCATAAACGAAAATCATAACACTAGCAGTAACATAGTACAGTAAGCCTCCTTTTATACATTTCATAGGAGTAATGTAGCCCAGTTGTGAACTTGTGAGCCAGTACATCACCACATCACTGTCATACCTCCATCTACCCAATATGGCCACTCATCCACTGCAGTGACGATAACTCGGCAACTCCGGTATTAAGATTCCAGTGGTGACAAGGGTACCATTCAACCGAACGTGGTCGGTTATAGTGAGGTTGAAAGAAGGGGAAATAGATACACATCGTGGTGAATAATGTCGGTAGCTTATATAATGCATACACGTCAATAAGACATAGAGGTACCCATGTTGCAATCTCGCTATGTGTTCCACCCATGAGATCTAGGATGATATACGATAAACTGTGTGTAGGATTGGCGAGAGGCCAATCCTACAATATATTTATTAATTTATTTTATTTACAAAATTAGTGTAACCTCCCCCCCCCCCTTCGTAACAGCATGACAGCAATTTCAGATTAAAACAACAATTTAAAATATAGGAAAAATATGGGACGGCACCTTTTGTACTCCATTCTCGCCTCTGCTCTCCGCCTGATTGAGATCTAGGACGATACATGGTAAACTGCGTTTAGGATTGGCGAGGAACAATAAAATTATTGTAACCCCCTATAAGAGAATGACAGCAATTTCAGATCAAAACAACGATTTAAAAAAAAAAGAAGAAATCTGGTGGCACCTGTTGTACTCCGTTCTCGCCTCTGCTCTCGCCTGAATGAGATTCGTGAAATACACATCCCATAATTCATCATTTCTGTCGTAATAGTGTGACGAAGGCAATGCATATATTGTGCAGGTTACCACAAATGTGATAACTCTGTATATCTTAAAAACTATGCAAATGTCAGTTTATAAAATCGAACAGCTATTGGAAAATTAGTTCAATTTTTTTTCCTGTGTTACGATAAATTTTGCAAAGAGTATCACAGTTTGACTGTAGCTATACATGTTTTACCCTACACATTGGACTTGAATTTCTCCAACATTTTGCACTCCATGACAATCATTATGGCGGCTGCCATCCCATATTCTCAAAGCGGAAGCATCACATTTGGCTGCACCTTAAATCCTGAATCTGCTTTTACCATATATCGTCCTAGATGCCAGTGGGTCTATTCCGAGCTTTTTGCATATTGCTTTTCTATTGGCTGTTGATTTTTACTGCCTCCACTGACGTCAGAATACAGCTCAAACTGCTTACGCACAATCACATGCGCAAAAGTCATACCAGACCAGTGCCGTCACACGAAAATATTGGCCGGAAAACGACTTAATGAGTTGGGAAATGACCAACTTTCTTATATACTATTGTTCTACTCGACCGTGTTTTATGCCTTTATTAGGGAAATGACGTAACCTTCGTTAATCGTCGGGCTTTTACAGAAACACGAAGCTGCTTTTCGGCAGGATTCGGGAATCGTTATGCCCGTATTAAGGCAATGACGTTACTTTCGTGAATCGTCAGATTTTTACGGAAACGCGAAGATGCTTCTCGCTTAGGACACGTTTAATTTGGTGTATCAGCAACGTTAAAAACGAGGTTAGGCCTAATACGAAATACAAATACCGAAGCGAACGAAATTACAGGTTGGCTGACGAAATGTGAAGGGGGATAGTATCGCTACGCCAAATAAGCGTTAAACATCGTAAACCAAACATAAAAACCTAAACATTAAACTTTGAACACCATAAATCAAAATTACTTCGTAAATCGAAAATCGAAATCGTAAATCGAAATCGTAAATCGAAATCGAAACCGTAAAACAAAATTCCTACAGAAAATAGTTTTAAGAAAAAAAAAATTCTCAAATCGAATCCCACTCGTGCTTCTATGAAATTTATAATTTGTGCGTTTTAGCACTTAACTCCTTTCCAACAATTTTAATCTGAAAAGGAGTTTCATGCCAAAACACACCAATTGTCGATTTCGTAGAACATTCGTGGAAGTATAGTCGAAAGTCTATCCCAAGCACGTAGTGCGAGGGGTTAGGGATGGATCGGTAACCGAAACCGAAACCAAATTTTTGGTTTTTAATGAAAACCGAAACCGATTCGGATTTTGTGTCGGTTTTTTATACGGCGTTCGATAAATCAAAAATTGATTTGTTTTTCTAACTTTTTTTTAATGATTATCATTTTCTACGTTTAAATGACAGCAAAGCTCCTAATGATTAAAAAGAAATAGTAGAGGAAAATGGACCAACAGCTAGGACCATGGTCTATGACGCTGCCGAAAGTGAAAGCAGGAGTTAGAAGCTAGTAATAATACTGTTACAAGAAAAAAAAATGGAAATAGCTGGTTGGGGTGGAGGGTGGCAAAAACCGATACCGAAACCGAAACATAGGTTTTGTGGGCGTAAAAACCGAAACCGGAACCGAAGTCAACAAAATGAAACCGACTCATCCCTACGAGCGGTATCGTTTTAAATTAATTAGCACGAGGCCAAACCTTTTTTAGCCTCATTGTCCACGAAAACTAAAGGGCTGTTTTATTGGAGTATATAACAATTCAAACTTTATGTAATTACAAAAGGATTAAATATTCTTTGTGTTTATTAATATTTGTAAGGTAATGCAACGTTTTGTTAGCTTGCTCTGTCAGTTCACAAAATTATTTCTGCCCCACGAGAAGGGCGAGGCTGCGTTTCTGAAGCTGCTTCCACTTTAGGTCAAAGCCATCCTCCAACCACGCATTGCTAAAATACGCCAAAGGAGGGCTCTGTGTGTTTGCACGTACTATATTTGAATCGTTTGCTAATAATTACCATGAGACCAAAATTCTAAAAAGACTGATGCGATAAAACATTAAAAGATTTATGCTTATAGATCGCCGAAGAAAAATAAGATACTTTAGGCCATTAAAAAAAGAAAAGTTGGTTCTCAGGCCCTCCCGCACCGATTTTTTGACGGGAAATAAAAAGAAACGACGCAGCAAAATTAGCAGTTTCAGAACAAAAATAGCCCTTAGTGAGAAATTGAAAATATTAAATTACCATTTTTTTCGTTAATTGTGTGGACACGTGGTAAGAAGTATTTATTACCAGGCAGTTTTCATTATTTCACCCAAACTAAAAAATAATTTCTGAAAATGTACGGAAAAATGGGGTCGAAAAATACGAAAATAAAAAATAAAATTTCGCCCTCCCGCACGGATTTCTTGAGAAAAATGCCTGAGAACCAACTTTCTGTTTTTAAGTGGCCTTTAGTCATATAGTAAAGTACTAAAAACACTTAAAATAACATTGTAACATGCTCAAAAAGCTAGCAACTACAGAAAATTAATACCCTTCACACAACGAACAAAGTGAAATTTAAGAAAAATTTTAAAGAAAAAAGCCAAAAAAAAAGCCCAAAGCCAGAATCTGGACAATAGTGTGGAATTGCCTTTTTTCGTTGGTATTGTTTTTCTATTATAACTTTTCTTTAAAAATCCACTTTCTTGTTTGTTGTGTGATGGGTTTTGGTTGAAAAATAATGAAATGATACAAGCGATGACAATAGGTCAGGAAGGTTTCGAGGACCACTAACAGCCAGCCTGAAGGTAAAAGATACAGAATTTTTATGTTAATATAGTGCATTGCTGAGGTCGTTTCAGGCGAGCAGTCAAGTTTGCCGTGCCAGTTACAAGCTACTCATCCCCACATACTAACTAAATTGTAGACAGTTTCTTTTCCATACACCTATAATTCTTGCCTGGAATTCGCTAACTGATGAAACTGTTTCAACTTTCGTTTCCGTAAATACCTTCAGAGGTTACCTGACTTAGCAAACTTGATATACCATAACTGTTAATTTCTATCAACTGCTAGTTTTTTGAGCATGGTACAGTGTTATTTTAAGTGTTTTTAGTGCCTTGTTGTTCCTTAGTCTATAAATAAATAAATGTAACTTTGACCTTTAATGGTCAGAAAGACGGAAGGGCGTTGGCCACTAAATTCGTTCCTTGTAAAACAGAGAGAATTGTTAGGGATGGTAATTTCGTTTGAGAAACCTAGCAAGTGAATGCTCTTCCAAACGGCGTTTAAACACGCTCACGGGGGGTGCAATGACAACAACCTCGGGAAGGGAGTTCCAAGCTCCGACAACACAACACGCAAAGAAGAATTTCCTACAATCCGTGCGCGAAACGGGTTTGCTTAGTTTAAGTGAGTGGCCCCGTGTAGTGTAGTTTCTACAGTGTAGACTGGCCCCGTGTAGTGTATTTTATGCTTGACAACGTAGTGTAGTCCTCCAGTGCCGCAATTAGGGGTGGTGCAAAAGGTGCAAGCCACCCAGGCCCAGGTAGCGGGAGGCCCAAAATTCATGAGTCGGTGGCCTCAAAAGGGACAAAATTCAGTAATGTTAGGTAGGGGTTATAGGAGCTACTTTGCTCTAAAATTGTTAACTTGTTAAGGAGGGGCCCAACATTTTGCCCTTGCACCCCTCCTTGGAAAATGCTAGTTGTGGCAGTGCAGTCCTCTACAAAACGTAGCTCCTCTTTCTTATAAATGTGTGCACTTTTTGCCCTATTTTAAACATCCGTGTTTCTATGCTTCTTATTCATCATCAGAGGATGAATTGTTGACTTGAGATCAGTTTCGTAGAGGCAACATTTTTTTTTACAGCCATCATCGTGCATTGAATCACGTCCGTCCAAGATTCCTCGTGCTTGTTCTCGACAGTCATCGGCCGTGCCTAGTGCATCGCCAAGGACAAGTTCGTTTCGCCGCCCCTTTCACCAGAGAAGCAAGTCCCTATCGTCGTCGACCATCGTCGTGGGAACTCCACCATCGCATGATCGCAGTCCTATTGCCGAAGAAAGTATAGGGACACTGAGTCCACAGGGAAGTTTGGATTCGGATTCCAATAAGACGTACTCACTTAGGGATTCTGTTTCTGACGAAGAAGAAGACACAAGAGGTGCTGGTAAGACTTTTGGTATAGGAATGTTCTTAAAGCTTTGTATACAGGGTGTAACAAAAGGTTGTATCCATACTCGGGTGACTAATTCCTTGCATCAAACTAACAACATAATTCCTATAAACATTTGGCCAAAAACGTTTTATTCTTTAGTTATCGCATGAATTAATAGCCAAAATCTCAACTTCTTTCCCCCCCACCTACCCACTCCCACTGTCTGGCGAATGCAAACACAAAGCAGAATAGGAAGGTAGTGAACTAAGATAATGAAAAAACTGTTTAAAGAGTCAAAGTCAGACTAACGGAAAAATATCTCTTGCCCAAACATTTGTCCTAGAGGGGCAGCAACCATTGTTTGAAATTGTCATTAGTCGATGTTAACGTAGGCCTGGTAATATCACACTGGTTTTATTCCCGCAAACAGATACACGGCAGAAACTCAAAAAGAAAAACGTCTTGCAGTAGGAAAATCTAAAACAAAACCACAAGGGTGAAAAGAACCCGCCAAGTTTCAGCCAATCAAAAGAGTGATATCAGAGCCAAAATTGCTGCCACCAAGTTGCAACATTAGTTGTCAAGCTAATCCCACCGACTATTACCTCAAACGTTAAATCAAAAACTTGCTTGGCAATTAATGTAGCAACTTAGTGGCAGCCATTTTGAATCTGAAATCACTACTCTGATTGGCTGAAACTTGGCGGTTTTTTTTCACCCTTGTGGGTTTTGTTTTAGATTTTCTTATTTCAAGATGTTTTTCTTTTTGAGTTTCGGCCGTGTATCTGTTTACGGGATTAAAACCACTGTGGTATTATCAGGCCTACATTAACACCGACTAAAGACAATTTCAACAATGGTTGCTCCCCCTTTAGGACAAATGTTTGGGCAAGAGATATTTTTCCGTTAGTCTGACTTAGACTCTTTAACAGTTTTTTCACTACCTTCGTTCACTTCCTTCCTATTCTGGTTTGTGTTTGCAATCGCCAGATAGTGGGAGTGGGTGGTGGGGGGAAAAAAGTTGGAATTTGGGTTATTAATTCATGCGATAACTAAAGAACAAAACGTTTTTGGCCAAATGTTTATAGGAATTATGTTGTTATTTTGACACAAGGAATTAGTCACCCAAGTATGGACATAACCTTTTGTTACACCCTGTATATACACTTCGTTGTTACGTATTTCCTTAATCAGGAAATTTTAAGTGTTCCAAGAGATTTCCAAATTGTTTTAGGTTAACTTAGATGTGTAGATTACAAATCGACTATCCCATAACAGTTGGTCAATTAAGAAATGTTTATTGAGTCAAATTTTTGATATAATGCAAAACATGGAAAACGGTTCACCGACCATTACAATTTTTTTTAATTAGACAACTATAAGCAATTAATAGCGAAACGGCACAATTACAGTAAAGGAGTTTTTTATAGTAAAACAGCTCATACGTGGCATTCTCAGTGTATAACTTACCTTCCGAAAAGAGTTAATCGCAAGAAAATGGTGAGCATTTGATAAAAACAGCTTGGCTTTTTAGCTGGAGCTCATGAAAGTAGATGCGGAGCAAGCAATCGTAAGGCCTTTTGCAATCTGAAGACCTTCTTTTTTTATTTTTACCCCAGACTTTGTGCTTTTGCGGATTTTTGCTGCTTTCTGGCGGTTTTCGTGGTTTTTGTGTGTTTTTTTTTTTTTTTATGAATATGCGGCTGCATTTATGTTAGTTAGTACCATGGGTCACGGCCTTGCCAGCACGACTGCTTGTCAGCCAGGGTGCTGTGTTAGTCTAGTTACTATAGCTCTAAGCTAGGCTACCGGTGCAGGGGTACGAGCCTTTCCCAGTTAGTCTAGGTCCAATGATTACAAGGGTTGAGTAACATAATAGTGAGCATTCGCTAATGCCAACTCACCCTTATAGGTAGCATGTGCGCCGCCTAGACGGCCTGTCAACATAGAGCACAGGGAACCCTGGTGGCAAGCAAGTATAACTAGTGTTCTGACGGGAGTGCCTCAGTAATGGCGACAAACTCCTCAATACTTCGGACACTCCACAGGGGTCGTGCGCAACTAAAAACGCACAACACCCTGATGATCCGCCCCTGCATCCAAGTTGTTCTTAAACGAATTTTCCAGTCTCTCAGCCTAACGTCATCGCTGAAGCATCGGACTCATCAGCTCTCTGACCCGGTTTGACTGCTGAAGCCAACGAGTAAAATGGTGGATCTGCAGTTCCGTTTCACCAAGGGGTTGAAACTCTAGGAGTTCCTACAGTCCCAGCATAACTTCACTGAAGGGATACTAGCGCACCACTTTACAAGGACTGCAGACACACAGACAATAAAGCAGTGACATTTGGCGCCATATTAGCACCAGCTTGGCACCAGTATGGGTTTTGGAGGGCATAACTACAAGGTGCACTACATAAAAATGGAGGGAAAAAAACGGAAGAGCGGATTTCTTAGGCTTAAAATAACGTTGTTTTCTCCAACAACAAAAATCGCGCGTTTTAGGTCTAAGAAATCACTCTTAACAGCGTCGGCTTCAGTATGACGCCCTTCTGATACTCTCTGCAGTGCCCCTAGCAGCTAACCCATTAAGGCTCCAGCATAGAGTTATATACAATAATACTACGTCGTGTCACGCTCTGTATGGCGCTGGAAATTGTAGCTTAAGCATGCCCACATTGGAGTTCAAAGATGCCGGCAAATAAACATTTATCTGTCGCAAACTGCCTAAATAATTCGTGGTATTTTTACAAACCGCATAGGCCTATGGCAAATGTTAGCTAACACGATGTACCTTCACGAAATTCGTTCTCCCACGCTATCCTCATTGTTGTTTGCCGGCCGTTTTTAAGCTGCGGGATCGCATCGTATGGTGGCGTATTGGGACCATATTGGGAAACACGAAACTTTTATGAAATTGGAACAAGATGGCCACTGGCGCTGGCGCAGTTTACCATATATCGTCCCAGGTTGTAGTGTGTCTTATCCGGTATTCGAAGTTTCGGTTTCATGAAAGTTTTGTGTATTTAGGAAAAAAAAGTTGTGTTGGTCTAAATGAGTCACCGTAGTAATAACACGCGTTTTTTTTTTCTGTTTGTCGCCTCTGTTTGTCCCTGCATCGCGCTTGTTCCCCTAGATTTTACTAAATATACACAACTGATTGTTGCTGTGCATTGGAGGTTGCTCCTCCTGTAGCGAAGTGAGTATAATGCTCGGTTTCACTAGGAAGATTTACTTAAACATTATTAACAATTGTTTGAAAATTGTTTTATCTACCGATATCCGCATCTCAGGCCTCTTGTAACAATACATGGCTGCAGGAACACACCAATGAACGAGGGCTGAGAACGTTCTCACCGCTCGATTATATTTTTTAACGAAACCCGCGCGTTACACATTGTGTACATTTAATTTATTTTTAAATGTCAATTAGTAGTTTTTTCACCGTAATAAAATACTTAAAAAGGGCAATAAGGCAACATTTCAAGCATTAAAATCCATTTCAATAATGACACCCATATGTGAAAATTTAAACTAGATCCGTTAAAACTTTCTTTCAAATCAGTAGTTTCGGCGGTACATTATTGTTTACTTGTGATGGTTCGTGTCCATGTAAAATGTCGGACGCACCGCACTAAAGTAAAATGTAAAGTAAAGGAAAGTAAAACGCACAAATGCGCATGCCCAGACGCTTTCCGAAAACTATTCCATTCTGAAGTGCGATGCCGACTGCTTTTTCGATTCTTTCCGTTCTGGACGGCATAGCGGTCAGCCTATTGCCGCGCGCCTACAGGGAACGTGACGCCAAGGTGACCAAAGGCCACGCAACCCGCTCACAAGCGTGGCGGCCAAAGAGGCGCTTGAAATTTGGTCGAAGAAGTGCGCTAATATCTCGGTTACTCGCAAATTTTTAAAACCAGCAGACTGCCGCAATGGTAATAAAAACACACATTCGTGGGCCGTTCTACTGCGTATAGTAGGATTAACAGGTACTGAACTTTTAAAATAATGTTTAAAACGTGGATAATTTTGGTAGTCTACCTATGACACAAGACAGGCTGCTACGAACGAAATGACATGAATGAAGAGTGGTCTTGCATAACCTACCGTTTTTATTTCACACAGCTCAAGTCGGGAAAACATGTAAATCGCTTTTAGCTTTGTTCGGCTACGTTTGTTTATAAAACTTAGCTATTTAGTAGCTGGAATAATCCAAGCATTATATACAGTGAAGCGACATTGTGTCTGTAGGTCTACACATGCAGGGCAGGGAGGGAAACCGAGGCGAGTTTGTGACATCCAGTCAGGAAGTGCACATTGGCTGATCGATCAAGTCCTTCGACGGTGGTGTGAACTTAAGTACTTTATGTTCCGTTTTCCGTTATCTGTTTTTCTATTCCTTTTCCGTTTCGTTTTTGGTCGGAATCAACTTTACCGGTCTTTCTTTCTGTTTCTAAAAAAACGTCTAGTTAGGTTTAAGCATTAGATTGCTTCGGATGACTGGGCTCAGCACAATTAATGCAAAGGTATAATAGTAGACTTCCTTTACTAGACTTCCTTTCTTCTTCTAACACGTCCAACGAGGCTCAGAACTGAGCTTATTAGTGCAACCATTAGTTTGCTTTAGATGACTTAGGCT
>JAHWFP010135405.1:43620-58138 GCA_023313725.1 Lithobius niger | reverse complement strand
GGCAAAGAAAATGAATATTTTTATATTAATACTAGAGGAAGCCGGGGCCGGTCATGAATTAAGTTTACGGACACATTTCCCGGGATATTTTTCCGTCACTCTTCCCGACAACTTGTCAGATTGATCGACCACTCATGCCTGCAGCTAGAATGGGAGAGCGCATTTGCAATTCGGGCGCGAGGAGGGGAGAAGTGATTGTTCGGCCCGACCACTTGACAGATTGAATCTTTATTGAATTGATCGACCACTCATGCCTGCCTCCTGTTTCCATGCAGGTAGAGTAGGAGAGTTATTTTCAACGCGGGCGCGAGGAGGGGAGAAGTGGTTTTCCTTTTAGCCGGCCTCCAATATTATTATAAAGATATGACCTATTTTAGCAGGGGCCCGGTGAAACCAGCTACGGGGTCTTGGGGAGCGCTGTAAGCTTCCCCAGCGGGTCCCGGGGCAGAGCCCTGGAAGCTGAAGCATTTTACGCTATTTGAGGGCCTAGTTTTGGCTTCCCGACACACGTTTGCACCACATTGTTAAGCAAATTTTGGATGTTTTTCGTAAACATTCTTTAGCACGAGAGGTCGTAAAAACCTAATTGTGACCAAAATTCTGGTTTTTTTTAATACATTTTATTTACAAATTAAATTAACTGATGAATTTAAATTAAAAAAAAAGTATTATTAAATTAACGTTAACTAACACTCAATAATTTTGGTTTGGAAAGTATTGTTGCTTCCTTTTCAAATGGCGAAAGATTTAGTTGACGTTCCTGAATTAACTGAGTAGTAGTTTTGAATCACGGTGGCGATGGGCTAAGAAGAAAAGGGCTACTAGCAAATCAAACCGGCAACTTCAATTTTGATTCTTGGCTCAAGTTTTTAGGGAGTTAATTATTATCCGACTTCAACTAACGAAAACTTGGAAGGAAAGCTTAGCAAGTTTTGTTCTGTACAAATTTAGCTGACGTTTCGGCTATAACCATAGCAAGAACACACAGTTGTCCCTCAAAGGTACACGGCCATTTGTGAGCACAGCGATTTTTTTTTTATCAAGTCCTGCATTGGTTAGACGCTGAATTTGAGTTGGCGTCCTATTGGTTGGGAGGTCGGTACTCTGACCACTGGGCTGCTATTGCTCCGTTTGTTTGGAACCCCTCACAAACTTCGCATTGTGAGTTGGCCTTTAAATTGGGCCTTCTCCTTTTAGAGATAACTGGTAAGGCGTGGACATCCCAAACGTGTCTCATAACTAAAGATGCCTGTTAAATCATGGCATTGAAGTTCTAACGCAGCAATTGTGAAATCTAATGCAGGATTGTGAAATCTTAAAGGATCATACACTACTTGCCAGTGATGGGATACATTTCACTACACGGGGTAGAACTGTGATTCAACTCAAGTTGGCGTTATTACATGACTCATCGGAAAACTCAAATGTAAATGGGGATCCCCCCAGTATGGAGTCACGTCCAGTAAGGGGTTGTGGTGTTACTAACAGTTTTTTCTCTTGTGCTTTTTTTAACGCGCGTACTGTTGTCCGAAACTTGGGATGTTTTAATGCAATGCTTGATAGTGACTGTTTTAAAGTGATTTTTATTGTGGAAGCTTGGCTCCATCAGGGGTTCACCGATGCGATGGTAGTGGATCCAAAAAAGTACGCGGTTGCGAGACGTGACCGTGGCAGTCAAGGAGGCGGGGTGTTAATTATACATAGTGGGGAAATACCTGTGGTCTTGGTGTAAGTTGGGACACTAGTTGAAGGGTTGGTCATATCTATGCCCCTTTTTAACATTCAATTTACTCTTTGCTATCTCCCAGATAGCAGACTTGAGGAAACTGTGATAAATGTCTGCCATTTTTTATCGAAATCTATAAACGTGAACCATTCAAACGTAATCCTAGACGACTTTAATCAGCCCACAGCACAGATTATTCCTAGAACTTATAACTCCCTTGGGTCTTACTCAGCATGTGGATAAGCCTACATGTGGGCAAAATATACTAGATCTCATCTTTACTGATGATCGACTAATTTTTGACCTTGTAGTGGGGCCTCACTTTGGTAGAAGTGATCACTGCGTTATTACCTTCAAATTACATCTTAACACGATAAATGTCTCAGGGTCTGAAGCGCAGACGAACGTGGAATCACAGTTGGGCCGGGTAGACTTCCCATTGCTCAGGACGACACTTCAACTGATTGATTGGAATAATCTAATTTTCTCAATCCATTCATCCATTGATGGTGCATGGAAGTGTTTTTTGGAGGTCCTAAATAACAACATAAATTACTGCAGGACAACTAGGGGGATGACTAGAGCACATATTCGCAGCCTTCCACATTTTTGGTCACGTTGAAAAATCATAAACTTAAACTTTGGAAACGATACAAAACAAACCGTAATGCAGACTCCTTAAGGGCATATAACGCTTCTCGAAATAACTATTCAAATGCGGTTGAGGCATGGCACAGAAAAAACGAAGAAAATGTAATTCAAAACAGAAACAATTCATCCCTTTTAAAATTTTACCAGAAAAAAACGCAGTCAATGAGACCAATACCGCCTTTCAAAAGCCCCAGTGGATTCCTTGTAGAAAACCAAGACAAGGTTGAATTTTTAAGCAAGATTTTCGCAGCAAATGGCATTATAGATGATGGTAACCAAAATCTCCCGTGGCCCCAAAATCTATGTGGGCAAAGTAAGTGTCACACTGTAAAGTTTAGCCAAACTGCTGTTCTCACTGCATTGACAAATCTTAAATCTAGTACTTCATGTGGCCCAGATGGCATTTCAGCATTTTTACTTAAGCAGATATCAGCTGAAATTTGCTACCCATTATCTCAACTTTTTGCTATGTCTTTTGAACAAGAAGAACTTCCAGATCAGTGGAAAAATGCTATTGTTATTCCAGTCTTCAAGAAAGGTTCGGCATCGAATCCTGAAAACTACAGGCCTATCTCATTGACGTGTGTGATCTGTAAAGTCATGGAGGCTGTCATCAGGGATACAGTAAAACCTCTTTAACTCGAACTCCAGCGAGACTGGCAATGCAGTTTGAGTTAAGCGGAGTTTGAGTTAAACGGAAATGCATAAAATCATAAGACAGGCAGTTAGCATGGGAAATACCAAGTACATCTTTGCATCCAATGTTTGTTAAGTGCAAATTGGTTTAATATGTGAAATGTACTACTAATGTACTACTAATTCCTCAGTAAAAACAGCAGAAATACTTTGTCGGGTACAGAAGCGACACAGAATGCATGGTACCAAGAAGTAAAATTACCATCTGGAGTTTGAGTTAAGCGATATTTGTTTGAGATAACGAGGGTAATTTTGTATTGGGCCAACCAAATAGCACAAAATTGTTTGACTTAACCGATAGTTTGACTTAAGCGAGTTTGAGTTAACGAGGTTTTACTGTACTATGTTACCTTTCTTAATGGTGACATCCATCATTAAACCGGATCAATTTGGGTTTCTCCCAGGCCGCTCAGCCACACACAACCTTTTGGGTATGCTAGACCGGTGGACCGATGCATTAGACATTGGTGCCCAGAGTGATGTAATCTATTTCGATTTCAAAAAAGCGTTTGAATCGGTTGTCCACCGAAAACTACTTGCAAAATTAAATGGATATGGCATTGGTGGATTGCTTTTAAATTGGTTGGCTGCATTTCTCGGAAACCGAACACAACAAGTTAAAATTGAATTTACTCTCTCGGACAAGGTTGACATGGTGAGTGGCGTCCCTCAAGGTTCGGTTCTAGGACCATTATTGTTTCTAATCTTTTTAAATGATCTTGACCTGAATACTTCTTCACCATCTGGTTCAAAATTTGCGGACGACAAAGATTGGAACCGAGATCGTATCTGCGGGTTCTTCGCCTGCCCTTTTTGTCGAGATTGGGAATGTACATAGTTGGTCTACGATGTGGCAGTTGCCACTTTCCTCCTCGAAATGTCAATCTTTAAGTATTGGACCTAAGAGTCCAGAATCAAACTATGTACTTAACAGTGACACACTTCCTTTCGCCGATGAGATTTGAGACCTTGGCATCTGGTTTTCCCACGACCTTAAGTAATCTCTTCACTGTACGAAAATATCCTCAGCTGCTTTTCGACGGCTTGCCATAATAAATAGATGTTTCACTTCGGGTCATCTACAAACTAAGGTGTGGGCTTTCAAGGTGTTCGTCCGTCCCATCTTGGAGTATGCAACACCTGTTTGGTCCCCGTACCTCGCAAATGACATTGATTTTATTGAGTCAATGCAGAGACGGTTTACGAAGTGTCTTTCGGGACTTCGGGAAGTGGACTACACCGAGCGCATCGCAAGAACGGGCCTTGAACTTCTTGAATTTGAGGCGCTTAAGATTTGACCTTATTATGACGTATAAGATTTTGCGAGGCTTGATGACGGCTGACCTTCTGTTCTTTGATCTGACTCCTAGTTTACATTACACTCGTGGGCACCCTTGGAAGCTTGCTACCAAAGGTGCGAAACTTGATTGTAGAAAAATATTTTTCTCAGTCCGCATTGTTCCCATTTGGAATGCGCTTCGTCCTAGTACAGTGGGCATGAACTCTCGAGACAAAATTTAGAAGAGAACTGCTCACTGAAGACCTCAGTAAATTTATTAAAATATCATTATGAACCCCGCCTCCGAACACTAGTACGGTATTGGTATCCTGTGGCCCATCCATCAATCGAGTATGTGGTGAATAGATTTTTTTTTTACCTTTATGTATTTTTAACTATTTGATTACGACAAATCCCATTATGAGGATACATTTGATTTTTACTTTTTAAAATCAACAAAAATATTTAGCAAGTTTACAACGATTTTAAAAATTGTTAGCTTCATTAGCCTATTTAAACATTCCCTTGTCTAC
The DNA here is from genome assembly GCA_023313725.1 of Lithobius niger. Classification (NCBI taxonomy): domain Eukaryota; kingdom Metazoa; phylum Arthropoda; class Chilopoda; order Lithobiomorpha; family Lithobiidae; genus Lithobius; species Lithobius niger. The sequence goes on along the minus strand of JAHWFP010135405.1, from coordinate 53,253 downwards.
ACCTTGGCCATCCTTCCTCTGAAAAACCTACACGTTTGGCGATGCCATCGGGGACCAAATTGTCCCTGGCAGGTCTAACCTTGGTGGTAAAGCATTCGTGTCCCCCACTCCACCTTCGTCTATTCCACATTCCTGGCGATTGTTTTATTTCATATTTTTTTTAATTTTATCACATTGTTGAAATTCAATACAAGTAATTTCTTATTTTTTAAAAACGTTAATTTTACAGTAAATGCGGTATAATTTGTGGCTGGCTGTTAGCGACCCCCCGGTCCTTGCCAGACCTGTTGCTATTGTGACAAACTTGATTTATTATATTATAATTCAATTTTCAGTTACTGTACAAGATTTTCGCTCAGTTCATTGGTATCACAAATTCAAACGACGAAAATTTAGCTAGAATCCTTAACAATTTTAGTTTTGTACATAATTAGTTGACGTTATTTGCATTTACTAAGACTGCTTTTAAATTATGGAGGAGATGAGGTAGCAACAGTAGGACTACTGGCAAAACAAAACGGCAAACTCTATTTTGAGTTTTTCCCCCGAAATTTTTACGAATTTTATGTCGTCGTGTAGACTCCGTCTTCCGGCTGTTCCCTGACAACAATCCCAGTTACTCCAGGAGGGGGGAAGGAAAGAGTCTCCCTCCCCCCCAGTGGCGCCACCCTTGGATCTCTGCATACTCAGAACCCATTCCATTTTTTTTTTACCGGCTTCTGATACCGATATGTAACCGTGAATATTGTTGCAACTGTAGATGCTATACGCTATACATATATATATCATATTTTAATTTTTTTTATCTCCTTGTAGTGTAAGACCACAATTAGGGAGGGGACATGGACACCTCCTGATTGGCCATCAAAGCGCAAAGACGTACAAGGCTCTAGTACCAAAAAGCTCATATCCTCAACAACATACTGTACATAATCTAATGAAACGACAATGTAAGAAAAATGTTATATTATGTTTTGGTGGTGTTTGCATTATCTCAAATATCTGAATATATTATATAATATATTCGGGATTCCAGACGTACATAACCCAAGTTGGGCCGACCATGTGCGCCAACACTAAAACCAAATGGTGGCCATGGCCAATGCTTGGGCCTATGCTTGAGCCTACTCTTGGGCCACGCTTGGGCCAACCAATACTAGCCAGCTAGGGCCAATGCTGGGCCACCCTTGGCAAACACTTGGCCAGCGTATTGTGATAAGCTTGGGCCAACTTTTGGGATTCCAGACATAACACAAGTGGAGCCAACCGTATGGTCCAACACTTTGGCAAGGCTTTAGCCAAACAGTTATGTGCTACTTTTTCACAGATTCCATGTTCTTAAGTTTGTTCTTCTAACAACTTTCAAGTGATAGGGACAGAGTTTGCGCCATCAAACTTTCGACTCATAACTAAAAAGTGCGCTCCTTCACCTTTTAATTTTTTCAATCCATGAACCACCAGTATGATTTCCCCCCCCAGTTACTTACGTTAAGTTTTTATTTTTGTAAGTCCTCCGGCTCACTAGTGAAAACACTGTTGCAAAAACTGGGTGTTTTATTTCTGCTTAATTTTGCGCCCCACCCATCACAGGTAGTGAGACAAATCAAGATAAAAAATGGCTACTATGAAATTTTTATGCTGAACATTTGATCACGGCAGGCCACCAAAATATGTAACACCCAAGTGCGAGAAACACCAAGATTCGCAGTTGTTACTCAGTCTAAGTCAGTTAGTATCAGTTTTAGCTGTTCAAGCCCTAGTAGTGAAGAGGTTCCTACTGGCTAGGAAACCCCAAACACCACAGAGTATCTACTGCCGGAAACAGGAACCCTCAGGAATTTCTCCAAGCGCTCACGTATACGATGACTTACCAGCTCTCCTGCGACTTTGCCCTGAACACCATTTTTACAATTTCGTTGATCGGACCAGCTGAAAAGTGCAGATGTTTAGTGGACCATTAGCGGCGTGGAATCGATTCCTGACAGCATTCAGAGTATGTAACCTCGTGTTACGTGGAAGACTGAGGATGGAACTCCAACAGCAGTACCAAGCAGAACACAACCAATGTCGTTCTTCATACGAGCGATCAACGAGCTAGAGACTTGATCCGACAACTTTGTAATCTACCAGGGTGAATCCCATGAAGTGCAAAAAGGACTCAAACTGGCCGTGTAAACTTGATGAAACTTGGTGTGTGGGTAGCCCTCGTCCGTACGCGTCTCCTTCCATCTATCTGAACCCGTACGTATAGAAACTAATCAGTATCAAGGGAAATCTTTGTTCAGCATGACGGCATCAGTAAGTACGCTTCAGCAGCACCCTAACAAATTTTGCGACCCAAATAGGAGAGTTTTAAGATAAAACAAACCTCTGATCAGTGGGGTTCGAGTCCCTGTTCGGGTGCCACTACTGTTGGTTCACTGATCTGCCCGGATAGCATTTCATTCTCTAGTAAAAAATGATCACTGCTGTGGAACTTTTCATTTAAAACACCATTTATTGGTAGAGCTAACTTTTGCATTACATGATGGAAAGAAGCCATATTCATGGGAGCTAAGCTGAAACAGACTGTGTGTGGTCACATGGCCATCTGGCCAAGGAGCGTGCTGCGCTCGTTGGGTGGCGTGAAGCGGGAGGTGTCAGAACTAACAGATTGATCAAGTGTCTTCCTTTTGGTTTGAAGAACGTGCCTGCATGCCAAACGAGGTTAATGATTTGGCTTTGGATAACAGTTTGTATGAATTCGGGTAATTTATATAGATGCGTATTTTGGAGACTTAATGAGGACCACATAAGATAGAACATAAAGAATAGTGCCGAGGTTCTGCAGAAGCTAGTGGACACAGGATTAACAGTGAACATTAACAAAGTTTCTTTCTGTGTTAAAGAGCTACGTTACTTCGGGCACATCTGGGACCGTAACCAGAAAACGTAGAAATCATTCGGAGCTTCCCTGCACCAAAGGGGCTGAAAGGGCTTAGGAGATTATTAGAAAAGTACAGTTATCGGCAGTTCGAGGGCTTCCATTTTACCACCCACCCAGTCCTTCTTTAATCTGTTGAAGAAGGACATCAAGAGGTGCTGGAGAAGAGAGTGCCAGTCAGCGACAAACCGCCTCAATGAGGATGTATATTAAAACTGAGAATGTATATTAAAACTGCCATGCATGACGCAACCCATCTCCATAAATACAAAGGGCGAGCGTAGGAGGACTGCTAGCCATTTTGTCCCAGCACGAACCAGGTCAAGGAATGCGACCAGTGTCCTTAGCAAAGAGATAAACCAGCGAGGCTGAATCTAGGTTCTCAGTGACGGATCTTGAACTTGCTGCTACAATCTTCGGTACACATAAAGAAGTTTGGGGGTTTTGTGCATAATACCCCTTTCATTCTGAAAACTAACCACGTGACTATCAAAAGGATTATGAACCAAACCCACCAGTAGAATCCAACTCCCGGGCTTAGATTTCCAGGTAACACAAACAAATTGAAAAGATAATTCGTCTGCAGATTATATTTCAAGACTATGACGATGACGACGAATCAACGGAAAATAATCGACGGGAGTAGTGCTACACGCGCTCAGGATGTGCGGAAACTAGACAGCGTCAAGAAAAGACGTAACTCAAGTGAGACTTCAGGGGACAGCCACTGTAGGATTATCATGACTACTATGGGACGACTGCCAGCAGTGACAACATCAGACTTCAGGATTCAGAATTACACTCAGGAGGCGGCGGAACTGAACCCCGATCAGTTGGGATTAAATGGAGCCGCCGTCGGAGCATGGCCGAGTAGTAGTAGGATCATGTTCTGTCAGTCGTTTCCACGCAGGGTGGACAGAACACGGGACAAACGCAGGCTCGAGGGCCTAGTTACGCTAAGGATGCGCTGAAAGTGAACAGTGTCAGCCAGCATTGTCGTTCAGCAGGGGAACATCAGTGTGTGAACTTCAGTAAGATTTTGAGACATCGGCATATGAGCAATCAACAGCACAGAGAGATAACTGGGAGCAGAACGGGGAAAAAGGATTCAGACGTATTGAAACTGATCAGTATCAAGGGAAATCTTGTTCAGCATGACGGAATCAGTAAGCATACTTCAGCAAGGTTATGGAAAACCAAAAGCAAGCCATGGAAACCTTCTTTGGGACTCGGGAGTTAGGCTCAGGAGGCGCCAGAACTGTCACTCTCCACGGTTAAACAATCAACAGCACAAGGCATTCCAAAGGAAAAGGGTCACCTTTGTTGAGGATTGCTGTCGTGCAACGAGATTGAATGTGGAAGCCGCACCCTTTGTGCCATGCAGAACGACTTTGGGGAAGCATTCTGTTCAAGAAGTAGACGGCGTCATAGTGCCAAAGAAAGGACAAAACCAATGGGCAAGCAAGATGGGATTACGCAAAAAAAAAAAAAAAATTCCAGGTTTATGCTAGTTGATCAGAGCCACATTTTCTGTGTGCAGCAGAAATACGGGAAACTCAGCAATGTGATATGGGAGCTCAACAGAGGATTCAGAACATCTTAAAGGAAAGTTGAGGCCAGTACATTACAACCACAGGTGGCAGTGGGTGCCTATGCTGTAACAAATGCTGTATCGGGCATGTCGTTCTATTAAGGGCAGGCTATAAATACTTATTCATTGTTGTATGCGCATTTAGTGGATGGCCCGAGTTGCAAAAGCGCCACAGTTAACAGTTTACGTAACGTTTTTCACAGATGGAAAATTCCTTATCGGCCGTTGTCAGATCGTGGTGCTATTTTTAAAAATCTAAAGTATCTGAAATTCCTGAAAGTAGAAGAAGTAGAGGCTAACCACACCATGGCTTACAGGCAGCAGACGGATTTGACGGAATCCGTGAATACCATAAAGACCATAAACATGATCTTGTGTAACCTTACATACCGGAAACCAAACTGAAGAGACCGGCTAAAAACACATGTTTCGCGCTTCGTTTATCAATTACGAGGCAAAACGTACGTCACCATCAATGTTGCATCTAGGGAGGGCCTAGCCAAGCCTTGGGATACAGAATTAACCACGATTAAAGGTGCTAGGCGTCCTATAGCGGAAGCGGAACGCGCAACAATGCAAGACGACATTATGAAGAGTTTTCACGTTATATATCAGTACAAGAGTTATTACGACAAGCGTTAGATTATTTTGGAAATTAAAGTGGGAGATTTAGTGGGCAGGAAAAATCAAGTGCCTACAAGTTCGTTTCGGTGGGCCTTCTCGTGTTACAAGAAGGAACAGCTTCAACGCGATGAATTGCACCACTGCAAATCAGGGAAATTAATTTAACGCAATAAATGTGGGTGAGCTGAGGGAATTCTTTGCACGCTAGACCATAGCGTTTTCAGGAGAATGTAAACAAACGGTTTCCATCATGGATTTGGGGAAAGTAGGGGCCAGCAGTTCAGCGCTTTCCCTCCCTCGACAACCTCCCATAGCGATCAGCAGAATACTTACACAACCCCGATCTCCACCGGTCGCGGGACAGTAGGGGAGAGGTGCCGTTGAGTAAGGAGACCGCTCAAGATCAAAATCGCTGGGCAAAGGAGGCGGTAGTGGGAGTTGAATTTTATAGCAAGATTCCCACCCAACCCCCACTTTCCCTCCACAGTGAGGGGCACGTTTGAGACGAGGATGGAAGAGGGGGGAGAGGCTATGAGAAAGGGAGCCCATGTTCATGGATGCTGCTACTTAGCATTTCATGGAATTGGAGGAAGAATTAGACGTCGCTGCCGTGGAAAGGTGGGGGGGGGGGGGTTGGGGGCGCCGCCCCCCCCCCCCCCCCCGAATTTGCATTATCGCTCGTTTCCGCGGAATTGTGCTTCCATACGAAGGAGAGGGGGGATTACCTAGAGTTCTCCGAAGTGCTCCCATCAATCATTCTTTGGATATTGTGTTAGTAGCTGGAGTTTGTCTTCGTCATGCTTTCTACCTATAACCATAGAAAGCACTGTTGATGCTACCGCTCACGGTGTCCGACTACGCTGACGGACGATTTTTCATACTTTATGGGCTTACAGGATGCATCAGATACAGAGTTACAGCGTCGTACCGAGTGCCATGGGATGGGGATCATATGCCGATCGCCCTACGAGAGGTATTATCCCAGCTCTCCTGCCAACGAGGTGGATTGCATTGGTTTCACGAGGGTTCAATCAAGCCCAAAACATTGTTTGCCAGCTGTGATGGAGAGGGAAGATGCTGCGGAGGATGTGACGGACCAGGATTTGCCCCAGCGGCTTGCTGCGCCTACTGAGGACGTCCTTCTTTGGGGTGTCGCGGTTGACGCACGTACTGCGTCGCGGAAAGCGAACTTGTCTTCGTTGACTTTTACTGCCACGTCCGGCCGCCATGCATGGTACCAGGAGGACGATTTTGGGTCCTCCGCCGAGTCTACGGGTCATCGTATGTTTATAATGCTTACGCCAACTAGGAAGTTTCAGACTACTGAACTGCGAATTCTACGGGTCACCCACTAATTGCCATGCAGGTTCTGTACACAATGCCTGTCGTTTCAGGCCAGGCATTGTGCGCGCCCCAGCAATGGCAACGGAAAAAGCCTTTGTGTGATGATGTGGTGGATATGCTGCTTAGCACCTACATGAATGGGCGCACAGCTGCAATAAAGGAGTGCAACGCCTTGGTGCCACCTAATGGTCAATGTGACCGATTTCGCCGCAGCTCGACGATTAAGCTGTCATCCGCTATGCCAACAAAGTAACAGGAAAAAAAGTTTAACCGTAACTAGTAACAGCATACAAGAGCAATATGAAAATAGACCCGTAGATAGTCCAATAAATAGTACCGTAAATCGTGTATTAAAAGCCCAGTTGAAGCTAAACTCCACCCCCTAAAATGCCGTAAAGTCAAAATCATGAAATAGTGGATAAAATTATCGTTTTTCTACGATAAATTACCGAAAAGTTATATGATATGAATAAAGATAGTACTGCTTGCTAAGTTTACTGGCCCCTTCTCCCTTCATGTAGTAATAGTGGACTTTTCCTTTAGCTCCTAGCACCTGCACAAAGCATCTCTCACCTAAGCCTCCTGCCATCTTCACAGCATTTAAAAGGATGTAAAAATTGGCCTTTCAGAGATCGTTCAAAAGCTTCGAATTTTCTGTACTAGATGTCCAGAAAAAGTTAGAAAATTGATAATGCTTGATTTAAAGCCCAACCCCCTATTTTTGCCTAATTAACTGCATAAGCCCATGGGCGTTTAATCCACGATTTACGGTACCACTAGATAGTACCAATAATAAGTCCAACAATCACAACAAATCCACAAAAACCATGCCAACAACCAAGACCGCAACATGAAATATACAATAGCCGTCGAAACTCAAAAGGCAGTAATCATAAAAAGTAAAGAAAGATCTATGAGTGATACTCACAGAAATGAGACGCAATAAGCAGATGGCAACACATAGACATTACTGCCACACAATTACAGCATACCACATCATTTTATCTCTGTGACTTTTCAGCTTTTTCAGGGACTTCCTCTTTGGTCGTTTTTATGTAACAAAATGGTGGGCGTGCTTTGGTGCGTTTGTGCATGGGGTTAGACGTCTGTATCGCAAGTTGGGGGTTTACGATAAGACTTCTTCATGCCATGTTTGGCTTAATGTTGTTTGCTTTTGTATACGTGTTGTCTTCGGGGTGGGAGGGGGGGGGGATGGTGGTACTTAGAAGTGATCCACCTGATAACTTTAAGAACGGTGCAAGCAAGAGGCATAAGTAATGCGGACAATGCCTGGCCTTCCCTTAGGTTTAGGAGGGGAGGAGTCGGGGAGACATTTCATTCCCAATGTTAATAATTGACAATCAGGTCAATGTATTGCGCCAATCACTGGGCTATTTTTAGGTATTGCGTCAATTCTATTTTTAGAGATAAGGTAATGGCCCTTGCATAAATAGCCATTACGCCATTGGTGCTTGGTCCTTCGATCACACCAGGAAACAAGAAGTAACGACCACCTTACAGACTAAATCCTAAGAACTCTGTAGTCGACACTACTGTAAAGCAGGAGTATCCCTGCCAGTTTTCTACCTTGGGTAATTATTGTTAAGAATAACTGATAAACTTATTAAAATTAGTGTATTGGACCTAACAACGTCTAGACAGGGCGAAGTTGAAGTATTCTCATTGAAGCTAATTACGTCTTTTGTCTGCATGTTACTTACCACCGTTACAAAGTTTAGCCTTCACAACTCTTTGGTTGCCAAGTAAACGAACTGTAAACAATTAAACCTCATTATAACAACACCTCTTATACAACAATACACCTGTTATAACTGCTATTTTCTATCTTCAAGTAACAACACATGCAAAAGTTACTGTTTATAACAATAAACCTGATCTAACATTCTACTTTCAAGGACCCTTTGACATGGTTATAATGAGTTTTCACTGTATACGTTCGTACTACGTGAAGGGTTAACAGTAAAGACAAAATACATAAAGTAATAGCTGGCAAGCGAAACCTTATATAATACAGACGTATGTTAGAAAATAAAATGTTTTATTTTGTATAAATAATATATTCAGGATAAGCTCAAACTTTTGTATGTTTTTTCTTTATCCTTTTTCGGACACCAACAGCTTCTTCTGTGTCTTCCTTATCATCGCCTCCCGCGTTACGTTTTTTCTTCCCTTTCTTTTCATCCAAATCTCGTAATTCCTAGAAAAAATATTCAACACTAAAGCCAAGCAAAATAAATAAAATAAAATAAAAGATGAAGCATTCAGATTTTAATTTTCATGCTAGTCGCATACTGATGCAGATTTTTTTATGAATTTTTCGACTTAAGTTTTTATTTGGTAAGTTAATGACAATTGATTGATTACAGATTTCCACCATATTTGTCTGTATCGTATACAAAAAAATAATAATCGCTAAATAATTGCCTCAAACTCTTTGAAACATTAAGGAATGGCCCACAATGACAATCGGTAGCAAACTCACCATTTTAGCAATTCTCTGAGCTTCACTGACTCGTTCCATCAGCATCATCACTTCCTCCTCCTCCGTTTTGTAAAGTGGCAGCTGCTTTCCGATAAGATGTTCTATCCTCTGATACAATTCCACATCGTACCTACACACAACAAAAATTGTTCTTTCCTTTTAGTTTAACAAAGAACCTGCAATTAGAGTTGAATTTAGTTATCCAAAATCCATTTCTTTCAAACAACAAAATTGTAGTGCGATTCATTGTCATAAAGGTAAAAAAGACTGCAGCAAATTTTTAGAAAGCCGACGCTTTCTACCTACAGACAAAAACATTTTTTTCAAAAAACTCAATCAGAGCTATTGCACCACTTCCACTGACTGAATTGCAGGATTAGCTTTGCCTTCGTCTTTTGCCTGGCTATGGAGAAACCAACTGGCCATTTAAAGTTGTCTGATATGTGTTGTGTGATGATGCTGAAGGTCTGGATGAATATCAATGGTGCGATGGCAGCGATTTTTGTTATTCGTACCATTTCTAATAAGCTGTTTTTTTTTAGAATTTCATAAAAAAAAAGAACAACTTACTGCAAATTGTAATCTGTATGACAACAAACCACGCAACACTCAAACCCATGTGAAGGTACATGTTAAGGTTAACGAAGA
>JAHWFP010135405.1:3898-33620 GCA_023313725.1 Lithobius niger | reverse complement strand
GGTGAATTTTGTGATTATCTACGTAAGTTGGGTATAAGATACCAGCGTACCAATGCCTACTCACCAGCTATGAATGGAATCGCTGAGCGATTTAACTGCACGTTGATAGAAGGGGTACGTGCAATACTTCACGAGACTTCTCTGCCACGCAATCTTTGGGCAGAATTTGTATAAACATTCACCTACCTAAAGAATAGGTACCCTCACTCGAAATTAGGCTTTAAGGTCCCTTATACATTATTGTGTGATCGAGGTGTATCAGGCAGACATTTACGAAGACCTGGTGCAATGTGTTATGTACACTTCAACAAGCCGGGAAGGGATAAACTCGACGTTAAAGCATGGGAAGGGGTATTCATTGGCTATGCAATTGACACGGTAGGATATAGAGTGTGGAATCCCCAAACTAACATGATTGTTGAAACTAAACATGTAAAAGTAGATGAGAATAAGTTATGGGGAAGGGAGAAAAGGTCCTTGCAGTAGAGGCCTAAGAGTGTGCTTAAACCCAGTGAAAGTGCAACTAAATTTAACTACGAAAAGGGCATTAGTTCTGGTACAGGGTCAGAATCAGACTATAATTCTAGTGTAGAATCAGAAGCAGAAGAAGAAAAGACTGAAGGCCCAGTAACCATTGAAGAAGTTCCTCCACAACCAATCATTCGTAGTAATAGTGTAGGCTCATCCCCCAGATTGGCTCCTTTAGATTATACAAATAGGAGAAGGGAAGAAGTAGTCCGTAAGACGGGGCAAAGGGCAGGTAGAATAGATGTGTACTATCGCACCCCTGATGGAATTACATTCCGCAGTGTTAATGATATCAAAAAGTATTGTGTAGAACAGGGATGCCATTTTGAACCAGTGTTCGACTTTAGGAGTAGACGAACACCTGATCCTGAAAATGTATCCACTAGTGAAAGGGATAGTCCTGTTGATTTCAGTGATGCTGATGCATACATGTGTACTGTTGAGCCAAGTAACTATGAGGAAGCCATTGCCTCTCCTCAAAAGTGTAAATGGAAAAGGTCCATGGAAGACGAAATTGCGTCTTTTAACCCTTTTAGGCCTAAGTGACGATATATCGTCATCGGTAATCCACTGCGAAAAAGCCGACATGACGATGTATCGTTAGCCCGGTTCAGCCGAGTTCTACGCCCTGTTAAAAAAATAAATTTCCTATTGCGTACATCGGAGGCATAACTCCGATTGAATTACGTAATTTGGAACGTATATTTTCGGTTTATTTAGGTTAATTTAATTTAATATCATCTGTTTATTACCTTAAGTCAATGTTATTGTTGGCATCGTCGCCAAAATGGACGTGAAATTGCGTTTATTTGCTGAAAATAGCCCTTGGTTCAAACGATCGTATCTCCGGAACGACGCAACGTACAGTCGCCATCTTGGTCGCGTTCGAGAGAGGGAATTCCCAATTTTCTGGCCCGCGAAAAATGACGTCGTCAGCTCCAACATCACTGCCCGTATTCTTCCAATGAAATGTCCTGTTTCAACGACCGTTGTTCAAACGCTTCGGCCTCGCGAGCTTTCACGAGCGCTGATTGGCTCGTTCGCGGCACGTGACTTTTCGTCCGTTCGCGAGTGACGTCATGCGAAGCGAGTCAAGGTCGCAGCCATTGGCGCCAGCAGCAGCGCGTCGCATTGCGGGCAGCCGGTCATTATGGCGTCCGGCAACGTGCGGCAACGATTTGGTAGTGAACTGTAATCGATCGTGAATCTCGAAGAAATAAAGCAATTTTAAACTATTTTTACGGTAATAAAACAAAGTAATGATTTCGGAAGTAATAACACGCGTTGTGACGGAAGAATATCGAGTAGATGTTATCATTCTGAGTACTGTAAGTTGAAACTTTCGTTATCGCTGTTCACGTAGTCGAACTTCAGGATTTTTTTTTAAATAATGAAAACGTAGGACGATGGTCCCAATTATATTTCTGGTCAATAATTTATAATATAATTATTACGTCTGCGAATTTTTATACTCCTAGACCGCATAGTTTTTTTTATTACAATTAATTTTCGTGAGGCATGCAACTTGCTTAAGAAAAGAGAGGTATACAAAGAGGTTAATGTAACTCATGATGTGAAGGTACTGGGATGTAAGTGGATTTACAAGGTAAAACAAAATACCGACGGAAGCGTTAAGCGTTTCCGCTCCCGACTTGTAGCTCAGGGGTTTCGTCAAGCAGGCGGTGTTGATTTTGACGAAGTATTCAGCCCAGTTGTAAATTTTGTTTTGGTTAGATTCTTTTATGTATTATTGGTATCCATTATGAAGTGGACAAATGTACATTTGGACATTAAATGTGCGTACCTTTATGGTACATTAGATTGCAAAACCTTCATGGAAATCCCTAAAGGATTCAAAACTGTATTTAACCATGGTAAGGTGTGGCTATTGCAGAAAGCCGTATATGGTCTTCACCAAAGTGGGAGACTATGGTGGGAAGAACTTGAAAAGACATTAGTGATGATGCGATTTTCTAAGTTCTTGGGACTTAACTGTGTTTATCATTTTGGTTTAGATGCAATTTTATTATTTTATGTGGATGATTTGCTTTTGTTTGCCAGAAACCAAACTATTAGAGCAAATATAGTAACTTTGCTTAAATCCAAATTCGAACTCACGTCTTTAGGGGAAGTAAAAAACCTATTAGGTGTTGAATTCCTAAAAGTTGATGGAAAGACAGTAATTCATCAACAGTCTTACATTTCAAAACTCGCAAAGAGGTATGATGTCGATGAAACGTGCAAGGTACATGTACCAGTACCGGCTGGTACTTGTGTTCAAAAGAAGCGAGACGAAAATGAGACAAGTGTAAATTTTCCATACAGGTCACTAGTAGGAAGTTTGTTGTATGTAGCTTCTAGAACAAGGCCTGATATTCTGTTGAGTGTTATAATATTGTCCCAATATAACAATGCCTTTTCGCCCATTCACATTCGCTTGTTGTTGAACGTACTACGATACTTAGTCAGTAAGAAACATTATGCTATCGATCTTGCAAGTGTCACAGGATCTGAATTGTATGCATATGTGGATGCATCTTGGGCATCCGATAGAGACGACCGGCATAGTTTCGGTGGGCACATTGTATTCTCGGGTAGTGTACCTATTTTGTGGGGCTGTAAGAAGCAGAGTATGGTGTGCCTCAGTACAATGGAGCCAGAATTCATTGCAATGATTCCGGCAGTAAAAGAATTGCACTGGTTACACAGTGCGTTATCAAATTCAGTATTAGCACCATTGGCTACAACCCCAAAATTGTACTGCGACTCACAATCTGCCATCCACTTTACTAGGAATGAGGTAGAAAACCTAAGGTCAAAGCACATTTTTCATTACATATTTCTGTTTATGTAAAGTACCGTCTGAACTAAATGTTGCAGACATGCTGACGAAATGGCTGAACCCAGGACGGCTGAATAGGCTATGTTCAGCGGTGTTCTATAATTGTGACTCATAATTGTGCTTTATAAATTCTGCAGCATTGTTTTTGCATGAGAAGAATGGGAGGGTGTGTTGGTTGTACGCATAGCCTAGCTATAGATGGTTCTTCCCAGCAAAGAATTTATTTGTATTATTCATATCGTTGGCTAAAATATCATTTGAAACTAAAATGTACTGTACTGTCCCCCAGTTCAGGAAAGAGCGATGGAAAAGCCTGGTCGGCAATTATGCACTATGTTTGCCTGGTGAATGAAACATCCGGCTTATCGAGCGCTTTAGCCTGGTGGGGAGTTAATTCCGGTTTTAGGATGGAGCGAACGCTCACTCGCGTTCTGGGGTCGATACAGGCAGCATGGGCTGCAAGCTGCAGTCATGTTTGTTTTAAGTCATGTGGTTAAGTGTTGTAATTTCGAAATGTCACTGTTAAATAAACAGTTGAACTTTGATATCTTCTGGACCTTCTTTGAAACAAAACGGTAATTGTAGGATTAGGAATTCGCTGGAGTAACGCGGACAATTTCCAACACAGACAAGCCGTGATCGGCGATAGGCGAGTGGCGACTGGCGTGCGACTCTCCTGGCACAGAGCGATGCACCGCCCTCCAGCATCAACAGTACGCACCCAGTGCGATTTGCCGGCGTGACGCTGACGATGAGGATCTGTTGAAGTCTGAGTACGGCGTTTTTCGGCGCCTATCAGAATTGGTGCACCACTCGGGGCTTTGCGGTGTACGCCACGTCCCGAGTGTGGGTCTTTTTTCCCTCTATGGGAACTCAACATAGTGGCTGAAACTTGTTTTTTGGTGTTTCTTGGCGCCACGAGACTTTTTGGGGCTAACTCCCTCCTCGGAGTTTTCATTTTTGTTGCATCTCCTTCACGCATCTTTCTTTGCAACATTGCCCCGCACTAACAGCCCCGGTTCAGACACGACCGTCTGCTGTAGTGCAACCACAGACCCTGTGCCAACAGCCTCATTTTTCTCTACTCACCTCAGGTAGCCTCCCAGCAACAACAGTTTCGGTTTCGCAAACGAAGCTCCTACTCCACGACGACATTAGATGGCAGCACCCGTCCTTCAACTGATGGCACGACCGGCAAATAGCGATTGGCGACTGCGCAAAAAAAAAAAAAAAACCGCCGCCAACCGCTCCTGCAGCATGGCGAAATCCTTCAGCAACAAATCCATTCGAAATCCATTTTACCTGCCTCACAAACCGTAACTCGCAAACATCTCTAATTTCTAGGGTCAAATGGAGTCTTGGCTAGCAAGGAAGACAGCGCCGGCGATGTAGAAGCGTTCACGGCTTCATCCACGTTAGGCCTAACCGACGCGTCTGAAATACCATGGCAAAACATAACACAAGTGGGGCATTGAGGTCAGTACACTTAGTTAAAGATTCCAAATTACGTTCAGGCAGTGTTTTAGATCCGTAAGAAGACTCCATCGAAGCCCCCCCCCCCCTTTTTTTTTTTTAATTGCACCCGACATTGGTTTAATTTCTTCCAGGTGTGCAGCACTTTTTTCACCTCATTCGTTCATAAAAACCACACATACTCTCTGTAAAATTACATGGTCAGCACTTGCACACGCAGGGTGAATGTCCAGAGGAGTTTATTTTTTACACGAACACTCGGGAAAATCTCCCGACGTCGAACAAACGACTCAGTTCAATTTGAAAACTTCGGGCAAGGAATACAAAACGCCGGCGATACCCTGGTGAAAAGCAAAAAGAAGAGAGCAAACACTACACACGTCTGCACTGTTCTGTATCTGAAAACGAAGTGTCATTGTTGGGGTAGCGCTGGCTTGTTGGAGGCAACGATTGCTGAGCACCAAGTGGCAGATAGGCTAACCTCACTGCATTGCAAGCGTTGCAGGTGTTTTAAACTTTTAAGGGGATTAAAAAATCGGGTAGAAAAGCAAATAGAAAACGATTTTAGCACATACTAGAGGTAAGTATTTTACAGATACGAAGAAACTTCAGGCAATGGGTTACTCGAGAAGATACTGAACTTCGGCCCGAGCAAGGAGAAACAACAACAACAAAAAAAAAAAACCATCTTTTATTTACAATAACAGGTTGGTTCATTCACATTCCATAACATTTATTGTTATGTGTATAGTCACTTGGTAGGGAAATTCTTTTAAGTTAGGTTTTAAAACTGTCGAGTTAGGTTTCAGTTGGGCGAAAATTTTTGTTTAAGTCGCATAAAGAAAAATCGTTTTTAGGAACATTTTCTAGCTCCGTCTCGACAATTCTCAAAATTTTTTATAAAAACGTTGCTGTCGACAGGCAGTTTTTTTTTCATTTTATTGTTAATTGCAATAATATAAAAACACTCCAACCTTTAAAGCACTTGGAATTTTTCTGAAAACGGAAAAAAACAATAAGCGAATAAACTGAGCCGTAATGACTATCTTCTCTGAGAGCTGTGCCAACAAGTTTCTTGTCAGAGCCTCGCACCACCCCTTTGGCAAGAGCTCTACTGTACGAGCGCCACGAACTTTCACCCTTTGGGTATTAGGCATGCCAGGGCTGGGAATCTGGCTCACTTCTCTCTGTGTTACAAATTGCGCTCTCTTCTAACCTACGACAACTTGTCACACGTCACATTACAATAAAAAAAAAATTTCCAAAATTTTGCCATTTTCAAGTCGCACATTATAACTACAGTAAACCTAGATTATCTGAACTAATAAGGCTTGATGGGCATTCGGAATCGAATAATTTAGTCCAATTAGGTTAACATGCAAAACAAGGTAACATTACTTTTTACTTGGCTGTTTTAGTAGAGTTAGAAGACTATGGAAAAAATGTGCAATAAAATAATTCCAGAAATAGAAATAAGGCAACCTCAGTTTGTATTCCTTGTCTAATGCCGGCTGTAGAATAAATTAAAAAAAAAAGCTTACTGTGTGACAAAGGTGATGGATTTGCCAGATCGTCCTGCTCTTGCAGTTCTTCCTACTCGATGAATGTAATCCTTCGAGTGTGTGGGAATATCTAAATTAATAACAATGTCGACGTGTGGAATGTCCAAGCCCCTAGGAAATAAAGAAGACGATTACAAATCTTTCCAAAAAACATTCAGAAACAAAATTCACTAGTGATTGACCGAACGCTACTGACTGTACAACTGGTTTAATAGTGTTTTTACTGTAGTAGTACCATGCCAGAAATATCTGACCCAAAAAGCCTAGCAACCCAGCAGCGCTGCCAAGCTGTGTACGTGCAGTGAATTATTGAAATCTTGGTGTTCGTACAAATAATCTAAAATATATGCATATATTCCTCCTACAATGTATTTGTACACTATTTATACCGAAGCATTATCACTAATCCAGACAGATATCTCCTACCATTATCATACAGGGAAATTTGCGTAAAGGCAATGAACCACATGATCATACAAAAAACTGATGAATCTGCTTTTGTACTTGAAGACAACCAAGTATTTTCTGAAAAATGGCCACCAACCAACTAATTGTTTAAGGTGATTACTGATAATTACTAACCTACCCATTCAGATGACGGCATCTGTGACATGAGAGGCAGTAGTGACTATGTTTTTAATTTTACACATTATTTGAAAACTTTTATTTATTAACCTGCAGCCACGAACGCTAGTTTTGTTTAGCAATTTACTCAGTTTTTTTAAATTAATTTGTTTTACACATAGTATCTTAACATTTAATTAGAGCCTAACTTAATCATTAACAGTTAATTTATGAAATAATTTTAAAATAATCAGTTAATTATACTTGTTTTGTGTCATGTTACCCTGCATTCATTAATTTAGTTCCCCGATATGGACTTATTATAGTTACAGTCAAAGATCGATATAAAGAAACATGTGATTTAGTGAAAAACATTTGGTGTGTGTTTGATGGTTGTAACTATTTCTATTAATTTGAAAATACGCTTCAACGAATTACGAATTCTACGTTGTAACTAAGTAATTTTCTTGTTCTTACGGAGTTAAACCATAGTTTACGGAATCTAAGCATTTTCAGCCTACCAAAAGAAATTGCGAAAATCAATCAACGTTAAGAAGAATTCATAGTTTCTGGTGGATTGCATGCAGCGTGCTCGAGCTGTCCAATTACTCGTGTCCATCACTTCTCAGCATTACTCGTCTCTCAGGATGTACAGTTTTGCTTCCAATCCGATCATGAGTCAATCCTTGGAGAAATACCAACCTGCCGATCAATCATTCTGTTCTGATGAAATAAATCTAGCGATCATAAACAAAATTTGACTTAAAAAAGCGTTATAAAGCCCTTTCAAAAGAGCCAAACTCGGGAACAATTCGGCAGCAAACAAACTGCTGCTGCCTTCATTTTCTCAGCGATGTGTACTCTTAGGCCTACATATTCCTGACCGGAGTGGCTTGTCAGAAGTGAAGTTGCAGCACGTCTAGCCACGAGTCAAAAATACAGTTTGACAATCCGAGTTTTATTGAACGTTGAATTAGCACTTTTCTATATAAATATCGGTATCAATAATCTGTATCGGTATTTAACGATACACAACCGATACTTCTTATCGATATAACATTAACTTATTAGCTGCAACAGCCTTACAACGTCCATGTATTATTATCAGAATAACATTAGCTTTAGCTTAGCAGACGACACTCAGTGCACTTGGCCTCTGCCTCATGCACCCCTAATTGCTGCCACATGTGGGCCCATCCAGATACTCTGTCAACATCAGTGGTCCGGCCTCCAAGCCAATCAGCTCGTCCCTCAGCCTCAGCATCCAATCGCACATCGTCTGCTACACAAAAGAGCAGGATGCAGGGCCCCTTTAAAACCCAGGGTCCTGCAGTTTTTCTCTCTAGCCGGAATTCCCACAGCATTGTTCAAAGTTAAGTAATACTGACGATCTTGGATTTAGCCGAATTTAAGCGAGCTTCCCTCCTTTCGAGATTAAGTCCGGGTTAGCGTTTGGAAAGGGCGCATCTTATTTAAGAGCCCCCTTTCTTATTGCCTTCGGTCCCCATTCATTCAGAGTGCTTTAACTTAGTTATTGAAGGTCTAACTTGATTTAACAGTGGGATAACCTTAAACCCTAATTAATCGAATTAAATAGTTTTCGGACCGATCATCTTGTGTGGACTCCCTTACTTTGCTCATTATTGCTTTTATGTGCTGTAGTTAGTAACATTGCATTAGCACTGGCCGGTACGAATTTATTATTATTACGTACCTCTGTTATCTTTGCAAGACCCAACAATCAGGATTTACGAGAGATTTACAGCAGAACGAATGGAAACAATGCCGAGTTTGCACGATTCGTTCTGAAAGCCACCATTGTGCACGTGCACACGAAGGCTTTGCTCAACTGAAACTATCACTTGTGCTATTCAGGCAGTAAGTACGGCGTCCAGAGATGTCTTAAGCGATCGAAATTCATTTCTCCACGCCGCAATCGATTGCTAACAAGTTGATAATCCCAAATTACAATTAGTAGGTAATCGAAATGATTGAACAGGAGCTGCTAATTCTTAACGTCAATTACTACGAATACGACGTAGAAAATATGATAGTATCTGTACAAGTTTGAGGCTGGTTTGATCGGATTGGTTACTGGCAAAATGTAATAGTTTTGCCGATCGATCCGATCACAGTGATAGGCGATGATTGGATGGATAGGATTGGATTGGTACAACCTTACTCATCTCTGTAGACGCGCTTCAGCGATCACTCATGTATTGCGTTAGTCATATGTTTCCTACGAAAGTGTTTTGTCTAAAGAAAAGCAATGATTAAAGAATTGCAAAGGATTTCGGACTGTTATAGGGCAGTTTGAGTAACAAAAATATTTTAATAAACCTATTAACCCTTTCCTTCACATATGCGCTTTTCTATGCTTCTGCACAATTCACAAACATACGCATTTTTACGCGTCTCATGGATCTTGCCTTCAAATTATTGAGTCATAACTATTAAGCAGTGTAGTTACATTTTTAAAGTCACGGTTTTGAAGCCACTTGAATATTTTAGAATTAAAAATAAAAACTTCCGAACAGTTGAAAATTTGCCGAAAATTTTCTAGTGGATACGCAATTGTGGAGAAACTGGTAAGTTTCACAAGGAAATGGGGATGAAAGTTCTCGGAGATGTCCGCGAAGTAAAGGGTTGAGGAAAGCGAGCGACCACGTGCAAAAGCATGCAACCTGCCCAGTGTGAAGATGTGGATGCTGCTTTGTTTTGACGAGTTTTACGACTATAGACCAAAGAACTGTTTTTTTTTTTTGTAATTTTGCAGTTTTACTAAATTCGATTACACAATGAAATTTTTTTATAGTTTTTCATATTTCCTTAAAACGTTTCAACAAAAATACGCAACAACGAAATAAAATTGAATCCCGTGAGTTTCGTTAGAACAAATTGACATCACATCCTTGCATAATGTTGCAAATATAATGGGTTTTTCCCCCAACTGATGAACTGTATTATGCTAGTTATCGTATGTATATGCTTGTGCTCAGGCTCAGACTGGCCATATTGCCATTGTGCCATGGCTCAGTCGCCCTTTAGCTGTCACCCTTTTGGCACCACTTGAATACTCATTTTACTCCCACATATTTCCTGATGGTGACCATTCCTTTCAGCCCCATATGATCCATATCCACCCCAGTGTTTCTCTTCCTCCCTATACTTGAGTTTTCAACCCCTTTTCAGTAGGGGGCCGCCCCCCCCCCCCAATTCCACTCAGGATTTTCATAGCTCACCAAAACTATAAAAATCAACCAAAAAAAAGGGGGTACGTTCTTGAAATGTAAAATGTGTTTGAAAACATGGATTCCGAAGCCAGCAATGATAGTAGAAAATTCGAAGTGAAGGTTTCTCAAACCTTTTCTGCGCCTTCACTTAATCGGAAGTAAGTTTCTGGTAAGACATGTGGCACCCCAACGGTCATTCTCCAAAATGGCACAGGCGCCCATTCCAGGCCAGTCCGACTCTGCTTGTGCCCTCGTTGGTTACTGTTTTGTTTCTATGTGGAATAAAGTAATTTGCTTACTCTCAGGTTTAGCTGTATCAAGGTTTCAACTAGGACGATATTTCAATGTTTAATTATTTTACCAGAACCAAATCTGCAATGATTCAGTATACTCTGCACTTGTCGGCAGCACTGGTTGGATTGGCAAGCCCAGTCAGTATTACTGGCATATTTGTTGATCGGATGAGGTTTGGGTCAGCAGAAAAAAAATCCCTCGTACAACCTTAATTAATACATTTGTGGTTACAATCTGTTGATCGTGCTTATCTGGCCTATTTGTTTTCCAGTATATTCCAAGTATCTGTGCAAATCTCATTCAACAACAATTGCTATTTCCTTTCTACTATTACAGTGAAAAATTCTTACCTGCTGGCAACATCAGTGGCAATCAAAATAGACCTGTTCTTTGCTTTAAATTTATTCAAGGCTCCTAGACGTTTAGACTGTATAAAAAGAAAACCTTTGTCAGATAACTTCATAATACAAGTAACATAAATAAAAACAACTACATTGAGAAAAAAAATTCTTCTCAGGTTTTATTCATTAGAAAAGTGACCCCATGACAAAGAATTTTATTTTTATTTCAAAATTCAGAAGTTATCTTTTTTAGCAAAGTCTATATCCTCCCCTATTTTAAAAAGGAAAAAATCTAGCAACAAAAACAAAGTAGTATGGAAATACAGAAGCGGGCTGCACAATAGGGATCGACTGAATCCAGAAAATTGGATCCAAGCCAAATCTAAGAGTTTTTGATTGCAGAAATCTTATTTTCGAGAACTGTATCTTGCCAATGCAGAAAGTTCTCACCATCAATTCGTCATGCCCACATGTCGTAATCGAAAGCATGGGGGAGAGGGGGGGAGGGATGTTGCGGGTGCAAAAAATAATTTAACTGCTTGCCTCCTCCCTGCATGACAGCGGCTGTGGGAAAATGATCAGTTGTAGGTTTGCGAGTTTGAGAATTGTAATGCTGTATCTGGAGGCCAAAACTGAGCCTCAAGCCCTAAATAACACTTTTTAGTTTTAACAAATAAAATATGTCGGGGTTTAACCATTCTAAACAGGTCTCCAAATGAATAACTTAAATTTAAAAAATAATGTTTTCTTAGGCCTTTAAAAAAAGAAAAGTTGGTTCGCAGTCTCTTCCCACACAGAATTTTTTATTGGAAATAAAAGGAAATGACACGTCAAAAATAGATAACCAAACCTCCTCAGTTCCCCTTCGAGAATACGTGGTGAATACTGTCGAAGAGCTGCGATGCGGAAACCCCGCACCCTGCAGCCGCCACCGTCTCCACCACCCGTACAGAGCGGGCCCGGAAAAAGCCTCGCGCCCACACCAGCGGCTTTCAATGGATCACACCAACAGCGTAATGCGGACGCACCTAAGAGGAACAATGCACCCGGTCGATTACCAGATGACCGGAAACGTGGCTTCTCAACCTCTCCGTCCTAAAAACAATGTAGGAAGACACCTACGGCACCACCGCTAATAACCCGTCCTCAACGCACTGTAGACACAGATGCCAAAAACAGCATACTACTGCTGCTCGTCCTATGGTCACGCACCTCAAAATCGCTTCTGCTCATAAACACTAATTTTTTCACACCACAGTAAATCCAGCCAGGCTGACTTGCTTGCCCTATTTTTTACGCAGTGACACGGGACACGATTCAAGTGAGGTGACTTCTTTTAATGCAATAAAAACAACAATACATAAAAACTTTGGCAACTATGGGGACGCCTCTGAGAGACCGCCTAGGTTAACAGCACGCCTCCGATGGACACCCGAGCTGGACCGCAGGGTGCAATGAAGAACAGTTGTTCTGTACGGCACCCGCAGCCGGTGTGGCCCATCTGAGTGTGTGTTTTGGGGGCCAGCGGAGTCCAGTTCCTGCTGCGGCAGGAATGGACACAGGACCCACCTAGGAGCCTGGTTCATCGACACACCAAACAAAGCCAGTGCAAAGACAAGTAAGCAAAGGAAAGCAAAGGGGTCGAGGTGGGCGGGACAAACAAGCTGACCTGCGAGTAGCTTTGGTGGTGGCCGCGACACTGGCGCATGTGCAGCACGCACCGATGCCCCCCCCCCCACCACACTGAAATGAGATCGTGTCCCGCAGCACTGCCCAAACCAAGCCAATACGAGTATTAGCCTACCTTTTACGCAGTGACACGGGACACGATTCAAGTGAGGTGACTTCTTTTAATGCAATAAAAACAACAATACATAAAAACTTTGGCAACTATGGGGGCGCCTCTGAGAGACCGCCTAGGTTAACAGCACGCCTCCGATGGACACCCGAGCTGGACCGCAGGGTGCAATGAAGAACAGTTGTTCTGTACGGCACCCGCAGCCGGTGTGGCCCATCTGAGTGTGTGTTTTGGGGGGCCGGCGGAGTCCAGTTCCTGCTGCGGCAGGAATGGACAAAGGACCCAAAATTAGGTGTAACCAAGGGCCCCCAAAAAAGAGTAAGATATTATTTCCCTTTTTGGAGGGTAAGGTAAGGTGCCACTACTTCAGGCTAACTTAATGAGCTAGGCCTGGTGAAACCATACAAGGGCACTCACACACTGATATGTCGGCACTGGAGCAACAGCAAAAAATAGTAACCAGTACAATGAAACTTGGCCACATGGAAGCATTGCTAAGTGCTACGCTTATTTACGTCACGATGAAGGATTACTAGTAGGCAAGTAATAACATTATTATCCTAAGTGTTCCCACGGCGCACACACAAGCACAAGCCTGAAAGGCCACACAAAACACGAGCAGCACCAAAAGGACGCACCTGACGAAGCACTGAAAGTAGGCTAGCAACATTATTTAATTTATTCTGCCTAATAAACAAATGGCACACACAAGCACGAGCCTAAACGGCCCCACACGCAAGTAGCACCGAAACACACGTCAAGTGAATATGACAGCAGAATGAAGGTATGATGATCACTCAATGAAAGGTAGGTGTACAACACGGCCAAAATATAAATGCTGAGCCGCAAAAATGGGGAACTTTCCCCACTGCTATACAGGAGGCAGGCACATCTGAAGTTAGGCCCGGCGGAGTGACTGCATGTCCGAGCGAATGTAGCGTGTGTAGCACATCGATGACCACCGACCCAGAGTCTGAATCAGATGGTCTTCCACCTTGCCAGCGGCAGCCGAAGTCGCCACCCCAATGCGGAAGGAGTGGCCTGAGTACTTGCCTTCGTCCAAACCCAACCTAGCTAAGGCTCGCCGGAGATTATTGATAAAGCAAGTTCGGGAAAGTGGCCTACCGCTGTCGTCGATGAAAAGAGGGTCCGTGTCGCACGCCTGCTGACCGCTGCGATGCAGCAGGTAGGTTAACAGGGCATGCACTGGCCAAGTAGGTAATGCCGTACAGAAGAGATAGATGTCCACCCCCTGGCGAAATAGATCTGTCTTAGAAGCCTGCAGGGTTAGCACGGCGGTTTTGTTCCCCACAAACTTTACACACGCGACAGTGAGGTGACAAGAGGGGTCGAACGGGGCATTCACAGTAAATTCCCCACAACGGAGGAAGGCGAAAAAGGCTGTAGCACACGCCGCTTCCATCATCAAGTTTGTGAATGGAGTGAAGAAGCCTCGTCAAAAAAGTACCACCAGGTCGTGCAGCAGTCCGAAAGTGATGGGAAGACGCAGGTGAGTCGATGAAGCAGCACATCGCTTCACTGCACGAAGCACAGTGGCCAGCCCAGGATGCATGGAACCCGTTCTATCGCACAGAGGGTTCGGGAGACCACGTTTGATAAACGCGAACCTGACGCCACAAAGATAAAGCTTAACAGTACTGTACTGCAAGCGGAGCGTATGGAAACAGTGCGCGACGAAATAAACCAACATACGCTCTGACACATGAGGAAAGTCTTGGTTACTCAAGAGGCCGTAATTGGTGAGAAAGGTGACGTAGTGCCGAAAACGAGTTCCATACGCTTGCCGAGTCCTCTCTCCCAGAGCATTGGCGAACAGGTAATTCACTGTGGTGGTCAACGCATGACCACATCCGAAAATGCTGGGCAGCATGCCGAGAGAAGACAAGCTTGGGGAGCCAGCTGCCGGAACTTGTCCATCTGCAATCGAGACAAAGAATCAGCGATTAGATTATTGGTTCCAGGTACATGGGCGGCAGCAATGGTGAAGTTGCCATAAAGCGCACACAAAGTCAGTCGTCTCATTAAGCACATGATCGCAGGAATTGGGGAACGTCCTTTGTTAATAATAAAAACCGTAGCAGCGTTGTCGCACAGGAAGAGAATCTTTTTTCTACCCCAGCTAGAGCCCCACAGCATGCCTGCAACAACAATGGGGTACAGTTCCAGGAGAGCCATCGACCAGTCCTTGGTGGCATGGGGAAGAAGTTCCTGTGGCCACCGGCTGGCGAACCACTGTCCTGCGAAGTAACCACCAAAGCCTACCAAGGAGGATGCGTCGGTGAAAATTTCCAAGTCTGGGGCTCTTGAGAATTCGTTATCCTGGAAAAGTGAGACTCCGTTCCAGTCACATAAGAAGGTGCCCCAGGCTTGCAAGTCTCGCCTACAATCCGCAGTAAGGGTGACTCGGTGGTGCAAGCATTTCGCACTCCTCACCAAGGAGAGCAGATGACTGACGAACGAACGGCCTGCAGGAACGACGCGGGAGGCAAAGTTAAGATGGCTCAACAGACTCAGAAGTTCCCTCTTTGTACATTTCTTCCTTCGATGGAAGGAAAGCAGCAGAGCACCAATCCTAGTCGTTTTATCCTGCGGCAAGCGCGCCTCCATCTTCAGGCAATCCAGAGTTATCCCAAAGAATTCCAAAACAGCAGTTGGGCCGATTGTCTTGTGAGGCGCAAGGGGGACTCTGAGCTTCTTAAACACAAAGGTGATCACTGCCATTGTACGGTGAGCCCTACAGTCATCACTGTCAATAGCAAGAAAGTCATCGAGAAGATGGAGTACATTTTCAATGCCGTAGTTCCGCGTCAACACCCAACACAAGGCAGATGCGAGCTTGTCAAAAATCTTCGGGCTTGACCTACAACCAAAAACAAGTCGGACATAAAAATAATAAAGTCCTTTCCAGCGAATGCCATAGGTCTGGCCGAATAGGAATAAGTTTGAATGCATCTGTAATGTCGGTTTTACAAAGTTTGGCTTGCGTGCCAATCAGTGCAATGATACGAATGGCATCATCGACACGGGTATAAGAAAGTGAAAATTTCGATTTGTCAATTAAGTCATTAATGCTACAATTGTCTGGATCGCCGTGAGGAGCAGATAAATCTACAATGAGTCTCTTTTTATTAGAGAATTTGCCAGTAGCGATCCCAACTGGGTTGACCCGGGCTGACTTGAAGGGAGGACTCTCGAAGGGACCCAGGAGGTAGCCTTTCTGAAGCTCGTCACGGATAAGATCGTCGACCACTTCTGGTTCACGCCTAGCGGAGAGGAGATTACCACACTCGAAGCCCTGCGTAGGAATGTTCTCTACACCAGTATGGAAGCCAAATGACAAGCCATCGATGAGCTCCCGAACTGCAAGACGATCAGGATAAGCCTGGAGTTCCTCTTTAAGTGCCACAACGTCGATTGGAGTCGAGGCTTTGCATTCGTCTAACTGCAGTCAAGACTGCTGAGTTGAATCCTTTTTGTTCGCATTAGCAGATTTGCACAACGAAGCCCCATGCGAGCCCCGGCAGGACAGACAGACATGAGCGAAACCACACCTACGGCGCATACAGCCCCTCTCCTGGTTAAAGTTATTGCATATCTCCATACCCTTAAAGTAGAGGCGGGGCCGTCCCAGGCTATCCGAGCTGCTAGCTACGTCTGGGCTACCGAAATTATGGCTTGCTTGTTTATTCTGGCGTTGGGTACGGCTGTTGTAATCACTTCCCAGATTCTGCTAGGCCACAGGGCACAGCGAGGTAGCGTGAGTCGAATTGTTGCAGATGGAACAAGCCAGCACCTTATGTCCAGCAAATACAGTATTATAGAGACCATTATCGATAATGCTCCAATCCACGATGAGGCGAGAACTCTGTAAGATAGCCGCTGCTTTTGCAGAAAATCTGAGGTGGTACTGGTAAAAGGACGTTCCCCCAAAAGTCCCGGCCATTTCCAAGATTTTTTGCAAATATAAATCCATTTCCTTATGGCGGTGAGGAAATTCGTCGCATAAAACTGACTTGAAACGGCAGAAGGCCAGTACAAATTCCTCCACCATTAGTGGACGCTGCAGACGGGGATCATTTGCTTTAAGGTTAATAACTACCCCATCGGACGTTTGCAACGATCTAGCAGAATTCGTGAAATGTGCGTTATGCGGCAACAACAACAAAGCAAGGTTGACATCCTTACCTTCAATAATGTCTTTCTTAAGCTGCGCCGTTGTCGTTACAGCGTGCGCCACAGAATCTGCTGCAATTCCCGACCCAAAACCGGCTGCGGCGGTTCGTGCACCATGGAAAAAATCAGCGTTGTCGGACGCCGCAAACCGAAAGCGAAACTGGTCGGCAGCTGATGATGCTGAGCGGAAACGGAAGCAAGAGTGACAGCTTCCTCAAGTGGCGAAGTTCGCGCATGCGCGCCACGAGAGAGGATGGAGCTTCCGGTCGCAACGTTGAAGGCATGGTTGTTGCTTGCTGCAGATTGCGAAGTATCGAGAACAGAAATGGACCCAGCCTGCAGCATGAGAGTAAATTTATTTACAAGGGCTTCGTGTTCTCGTCGAAGATCGGCTAGCGCAGCAGCATAGTTTTCATTTCCTCCATCGCAGCGTGCGGGACCGGTAGGTTGAGGAGAGCTGACAGTGGCGGCCATATTGTTTTGCTCGCGGGCAGCTCGACAGAGGACTTCACTCTGCTCCATGGGGGGTCGTGGAAGGTCATCAGCCGAGCGGGGATTGTTTACATTTTCACGAAACAAAAGCAAAAGTTGTTGACGCTTGAAAGATGCCGGTGCGTGGACGCCCCGATCTTTTAGCTTACCCCGAATGTCTGCCGCTGTCCAATTATCGGGATTTCCAGGATCGAGATTAGTTCTTGAAGCACGAATCGCTGGCCTACCTCGGCGAGCAGGCTGCGACTGCGACTGCAAAGCTGACTGTTGCGACTGCTTGGCACTCGATCGACGATTCATTGCACAAATAAATAAAGGACCTCCGTTAAAAGTCACCAGTTCTTACGCCAACGACGATGCCATAGATGTCACAGTTGGAAAACGCCGATCTCAGCGTCGGTCACACAAAGGGTCATAAAACGCGTGCCGAGAGGGCAAGAGGTCGTGAAGGTCAAGTAACGAAAAGTCAAGTTGCAAGGAGTTGTGATCGCTAAAGGGAGTCACTTTTTTCACCCAGTCCGAAGAAAAACACTAACTGGAGGCACTTAAAGAACGAATAAAACTGACCCAAGAGTTTTTCCGGCGCTGATGCCAAAATCCGAGCAAAACAAACAAGCTGACCTGCGAGTAGCTTTGGTGGTGGCCGCGACACTGGCGCATGTGCAGCACGCACCAATGCCCCCCCCCCCCCCCCACCACACTGAAATGAGATCGTGTCCCGCAGCACTGCCCAAACCAAGCCACTACGAGTATTAGCCTACCATCTGCACTAATGGCGAACCGAACACCGGTTCCGACGCCGTAGGCACATCTAATCTGACACTCGAAACACACTCCTTTCGCAAGTAGTATGCCTTAAGTCAGCATGCCAAGATCACTGCCACTGCAGACAACTCATGCATTACCGCACAGAACCAAATTACCCGAGGTCATCCAACTCTTGTCGGACAGGGTTCAGACAATTTTTTAATTCTCAATTTCCCTGACATTTCCAGATTTTCCAGGTGCATCCGATGGCAATTGCCAGGTGTTTATAAGATGTTTAGTTAGGAAAACAGGCAGTAGCTAAGGTTTTTATTAATATTTGTACAAAAATTATTCAACATCCAAAAAAAATAAGCTGTTTAGAGACAAAACACATTTTCATCATAGATACTGGTACTATACTAAGATTTTGTTTAGTGCTAGCAGTTTCCGTGTAATTTGCTAAACGTTTAAACGACCTAATTAAACGTTCGGTTAGCCGAAAACCGTGAAAAATCTAACGTTAATGACAACAACGCAACAAACTAAGACAAAAAAAAAATGTCAACATAAAATTCAATAACTACGTTTTACTAATTTAATTAAAAAAAATTTAAGCAACACGAATCACACGTTATGTAAAGAAATCTTATTTATTCTGAAACAAAACAAATGTTAAACAATAGCCTAAATTTAAAAAATAAATAAAATAAAAGCAGGAACCGCGGGGAAATTCTCACATATTTGCGATGGTTTTACGATCTCGGATCAGTCGGCACGCTTTGGAATTTAGCTTTGTTAACCATTCAGTGGTTAGTTGTTTTGAACAATTTGTAAACAATTGTTTAAAAAAAAAGTTTTAATTGTTTAATTGGCTTAAGTTGTGATAATATTTCATCCATTCTGCACTTCCCGCTACGTTTCCGGTGAGCGCGGTTAAAACCCGTCGCGACTTAAGCCTAACTGAAGCTGGTTTCGATTTCACCACCAAAACCGGAACTTCAGGTTTTACAGCTGCTGAACAAGTAGGATGCAAGGAATGCAGCTAATATTCTGGTAGTTTTAACGTTAACTACCAAATAAAGTCACAAAATAACGTTTATTGAATTAAAACTGTGTGCTGTTGTAAGGTAAATAATCAGATTCGGGTAATCGTTTAGCAATGTAGAAAAACGTATACACGTCAATTTTCGTCTAAACGTTTAAACGGATAACCGTTATCGCACTAATTTCGTTTATTGAAGAAATATCTAAAATACTTGAACATTTAATACACAAATTAAAATATTTGCTACTAGCCTAAGATTGACCTGCTAATTCAATGTAACTTACAGATCAGACACACAGGCGTTTTTTCAAATTTCCCTGTCTTTTCCCTGATTTTTAACAAATTTCTTATTTTCCCTGAGATTTTGGCTCTATTTTCAATTTCCCTGAAATTTCCAGGTTCTCCAGGTTTCGTCTGAACCCTGTCGGAATCATCCTCTGGCCTATATGTCCAGCTCAACATGTTGCTTTATCACTGTGATAATCTCGCCCCGATTTCTTTGACTCAAATTCTACTTACAGTTTGGCTCAGGTTCGATTCAACCTGTGAATTTGCCATCAGCTCCGGGGATTGATAATCCATACGGACTGTCCATGTTGGCGGGTGTTATCGATATTCTGCATTCTTTACCCAAACAACGACGAAAAACAAAAATATGCACGCAGTAAATTCCACACGATCCAACTCATGCCACGGCAAAAGAGAAGGAGGTATGAGACGCGAGACAGAGATAGGATGAGATCGGAAGTGACGTACATTTTTCATAAATTAAGGTATAATTGTAAGCAAAGTGATAAGCTCAAATGTACGTTTTGAGGGACACAGTGAGAAGGATTGTGAAGTAGAATTAAAAATCATTATATGTTGCATCGCCAACGAGTTAAGACTATCTTAAAAATTATGTATCATTTTCTGATATATGCGAGCCCATGAAATTCCTTCAAGACATATGCTATAACTTACCTGCGTCATTTGACCATGTAAAGGAATGGCCGTTAAGCCAAGATTTCGAAGCATCAGTGCAGTACGGTGGGTGTTATTACAAGTACTGCAGAACACCATGAAAGAATTGCCAGCCATCTCATTTAGAATGTGGACGAGATAAACGTCCTGAAATGAAAACTAATATTAGATTTGATCTACTTATAAGTTTGGAAAAAAAGGAAACCAGTAGATTTAACATCCATTTAAACCGATACGGTTATGGTGACTCACCAATAACTACGCACCACCAAAAGAGTTCTAGGTCTTCCAAACTTGCAAATTTTCGATAGTTTTTAACAACTATCTTCATCAGGCATGAACTGTCTTCCTATCCACCAACGATTACAATTTGAATTTGAATTTCGTGCCACACTACTAGTCTCCCAGTCGGCCACAATAGTAGTGTGGCACCAAATTCAAATTGTGATCGTTGGTGGGTAGGAAGACATTCATGTCTGATGAAGGAAGTAGTAAAAACTATCGAAAATTTGCAAGTTTGGAAGACCTAGAACTCCTTTGGTGGTGCATAATTATTGGTGAGTCACTATGATGAGCAGCCAAAGTAAACTAATCATAGCGTCAGTTGAAGTTTCGACCAGGACATCGGTATTTAGTATAATACGGTTATTTCGGAAAGGAGAGGGACAATTCTGCCAGGAGTGTGTGGGCATCATGAAATTCGGTGGAGCCCGGAATCTCCTTCTCCCGCATATTTTAAGCCTATCACCAGGTCCGTGCGCACCTGTGAGCAGAGCTCTTCGGATACCTAGAACCTTTTACAAGCTACAATCGACTTGTCTGCATTTCAGAGGCATTTAGGTTTGGGTTGTAAAGCAAAATGGGCGAGTACAGTAAACAGTTTAAATGGATTTTCATATTTTTCATTCGCCTTTGAACCTAAATTAAGAAATTTTAGGGATTTGCTTACTAGGGCAGTATCCCTTTCTTTCCCGTTTTTTAGTTCTGAACGCCAAGTAGTTTCATTTGGTCATGGCTACTCATTTTACTTTGCTATGTTTGACGTATGACAATCAACATCCAACGCAAAGTGACCATACTATGAAAAGTTGGTAAATAATGTAACTATTTTTAAGAAAAAGTCATTGGGTCCTATTAACGTGTAGCATAGATACTACACTCAATCAGTACTGATACAACATTGAGTTGATGGAGAAAAAATGTGGAATTGTTGCTTCCTGAACTATTCGTAAACATTGGAAAAACAAGTCGCGGACAACCTCAAAATCGGTGTACTTGGTACTGTACGGTTACTGTCGGTATTACTGATACGAATTGCACAAGACAGCAACAGCTTATTTATAGCGTCATCTCTTGACAGGATGTAGTATACGTTTTTAGACTGATATGCGGTTAGCTTAATTCTAACAATGGATGGCGCCAGCGTTTTGTTAATAAATTTTCATGAAAGGTGGAGCGCAGGCAAAATTCACGAGCTTTTCTCACGTACAATTGTTTTTAAACTGTCATGCCACCCCTAAAAAAGTGCCGCTGTAGGCCCGGGCCTCTCAGGCCTACTTATAAATCCGGCCCTGACTAAGATCCCCTACTGAAGATTCATTCCTATCAGTTTCATCGAAGTATATAGAGGGCGCCATGAGGTTTATGTGGGAATTTCTACTCAGTTTTCAGCCTAAAATAAAACTAAACTAAATGAAACTAGCTTGCAATTAATTATTATTTAGTTTTGCTTACTTGTAATTAGTTTATTTAGATTTGGGATGAAAAATAAGCAACAATTACCAGATGGAACTTTTGGCGCCCTCAGAAAACTCGGATGGAACTAATAGGAATGAGTGTAACACGTTTCAATACGAAGTTTTTAGAGTTAGAAATTCACCTCACCAACCCTATAAATTCTTGCTGTTATTCATAGCAATTATTATATCGTAATTTCTGCATGAGGATCGCACTGTGTCAAAGGTTACTGCTTGTTGGCGGCAATTCATTAACCTTGTACTCATCAGCTGATGATTGTTGTTAGCAAAACAAAAACAAATTATTTATTGATCAATTACATAAGCACGTAACTCTGAACCCATAGATCTCTAAAGACGACTGGGTTTCTTATTACCTATAGGCTACATAGCCCGTAGTGCTAGTCAATACCTTCTACCTACGGTCTATTAACCAATTTTTGCAGTTTAGATGGGATTCGACCTAAAGATGTTTGGATTACCAATTTACCCTAAAGACAAGGTGCATTTTTGGGCTCGCACTCCAAAGAAATAAATGACTCGGATTGTAAAACTGGTTACATAAGCAAGGTATACATAAAGCTTTGTATATTGAATTATATTTTTTATTTTGTAGTATGCTAGTAAATTCAGTTAGTACTGTATTCGAAACCCAGTATTTTTAACCGGCTCAACATATTTGATTTTGGACTGCTTACTGAGGCCATTTTTAAAATATGTCTTAGTTTTTGCTAAATAAGTAACGTCTTAGATTCGGGGTAACATGGTGTAAGTAAGACACCTTTAACCACCACGCCCACTGAATATGATGATGTTATATATTGCTTCTAGTTATAGATAATCGCAAAAACGCCCTGCAGTTTTACTTTGAAGAGAGAATGACACCACAAAACGTTTTACAGAGTTTTCAAAGTACACTACGACAATAGTCTGAAGAAGGATATTTACCATTTTCCGAGATTTAAGGGCTAATTTTTTTTACGGTTAAATTGTAATCGTCCCCGCCCCACCCCTCCCATGGAGTCCCCTTTCCCCTCTCTTTATTTTTTAATGTTACTGTTACCAGAGCAGTCATGGCCTACGTAACGGAAAAAAACTGCCTGCCTTAGCGGCACACTGGGGAAAACCCATGGGTATGTTAATAACACGAGACGTCCAAGTGTTAAAAGAAGAAATTTTTTTTAAAATTTTTATCTGCTTTCCGCATCTTGAAATCAAATTTAAGGCACCTTACAACGATAATCCAGGTAAGTTTTCAAAATTTGGGGAGTAGTGGTAAAATAGATCTGTGCCCTTTGAAAAATGAGTAGGCTAAAAAGTTTTGTGAATGCAACAATACCTCACTTAAACTCCTTAACATGCTATCATTGACTGTCAACAAGAAAGCCACGAATCCAAGTCAGTGTTACTTTTACTGCACATTTGTTATCGAACTTTAAAAGACTGTTTTTAACTGGAGATCACCAAGTACCGTACATCATGGATTAAACGGCCCATGGGATGCAGTTAATTTGGCAAAAATAGGAGGGTGGGCTTTAAATCAAGCATTATCAATTTTCTAACTTTTCAGGACATCTATTTTTACATCCTTTTAATTACTGTGAAGAAGGGAGGAGGCTTAGGTGAGAGATGCCTTCTGCAGGTGCTAGGAGCTAAAGAACGAGTCCACTATACTACAGGGAGGGAGAAGGAGCCAGTAAACATAGCAAGCAGTACTATCTTTATTCACATCCTATTAACTTTATGTAATTTTTCATAGAAAAACAACAATTTGAGGGGTGGGCATTAGCTCCACTATTTCATGATTTTGACTCCATGCTTTTGGGGGGGGGGGCCCCCCCCCCCTTTAGCTTCAACTGGGCTTTTAATACAAGATTTACGGTTAAGCACGTAACAGTTGTGGATCACCTCAGAAGCAGATAGATCTTACATTTTAAAGCCAATATCTGACCTAGAAATACTGGAAACAAACCACTGTTCAGAATAATATTTTCACTTTTTTTGGGGGTTTAAAAAGTGACCCAAACCGATAAAAATAGGCCTAAACAACTGAGCAATTTTTCTGACTATTTTTATGTTAGGAATGGGTCAGTTTCATTTTGTTGACTTCAGTTTCGGTTTTTATGCCCACAAAACCGCGGTTTCGGTGTCGGTGTTTTGCCACTATCCACCCCAACCAGCTATTTCTAATTTATTTGTTGTAACAATCGTATTATTAGCTTCTAACTCTCTCCTGCTTTCACTTTCAGCAGCGTCATAGACCATGGTCCTAGCTGTGGTACCATTTTCCTCTAAGATTTTCTTTTTAATACTTAGGAGTTTTGCTGTGATTTATACGTAGAAAATGTTGGGAGACACGGCGTGTATGTCGCGTTTCTTGGCTTCGAGGAAGCTCACTGTTGACGTCTTACGGCAACAATGTAGAAGCGCCCGATCACGTCACGCGCTTCTCGCTCTCTGACAGTCAGCACGCATGGCCGACAGACGTCGCTGGGAAAAGCTCCCGAAAGATTCAAAGGAAATCCCTCGTAGGCCTACGGCTCGTATGCTGTTATGAATCAGCTGATCTCCAGTCGATCTGTGGAACGTTTTTTCGGAAGAGGACAGCTACGTATGGACCTACAGGTAAGCCATTAATCTTTCCCGCTCTTTATTCCCGATCGCTAGTTACGTATGTTATATCTTCGTTCACTGCAAAATATTCTGATAACTCTGCTCCTTCACTTACGAAGGCCATCGCTCACATCAGAAGGTTATAGGTCCCTCTCACGTTTAATTAACATAATTGAAACGTAACGTAAGCGATTTCTACGAGGGAAATAGAGCTCATAGGGGAAATGATTAAAAATGGCTTGGAATTTTGAATTCGTATTCGGAGTGCCGATGTTTGTTTACGCGAGCCGCCATCTTGGTTTTTGATGCTATTCGAGAAGTTGAACGTCAACGGCCAGTTTCGTTTTTTCAAGACGACTGAAACGCAGATAAAATGTTGTTGAAGATTGTTCACTATTAATTAACGTATTATAAGATAACGTATTATTTTGCTAAAAGGGGATAATAAGTGAAATCGATGTTTTTTCCTGCCGGACGCCAAGCGTTTAGAAAACCAGAAGTGAAGGATGGAGACTGAAAACGAAACCGAAAATAATCGCATATTCGGCGTGGAAAGGATGAATAGCAGGTATATGAATTATCTCACCTGGGCGACTTCGATGTGTTCGTTGCTAAAACAGAGGAATTTATGGAAGTATGCCGAGGGTAAAATTAACAGGCCAGATGTTAATGACCCACAACTTTATAAATTCGTTGAAGAATCTGGGAAGTGTACGTTGATATTGATGTTGTCATTAACACAACGGTTGCTGGCGAGCGTAGCTTATATTAACGACCCAAACGAACTCTGGAACACATTGCAGGTCAGACACGCCGAAAACAAGAAGTTCAGGAAATTTTCTGCCTGAAAGAACCTATGGGATTGTAGGATGAGGGAAGATGAAAACGAACAAGATTATTTTGAACGAATTAGCCTAGCGAGAGAGGCTAGCAGAGAAGGATGCACAAATTTGACAGAAGAGTTCGTCGCGCTGGTAACACTATGTGGGCTACCAAGCAACCAAATTTCCTTTTGCTAAGATTCTGTGGAAAAAGGGATAATCGTTTCTGATGATGTAGAAGAGGGTCTACAACAAGACAATCAGATGAGTACGAAGTGCAAAGGAAAAGAGAATAGGGTTGCAAGTTTTACAAGAAAACTGATGGTGAGAAAGAAATCTGGTCGAAAGCATCACCAGGACATCAATTCCAGACATAGACTAAAATGTTTTTCCTGCAGTCAAGAAGGACATAAAGTCAGGGAATGCCCGATGAGGAAGTCTACCGAGCCAAGCAATTTTTTGTTTACAGGGGATAAATTGAACCGAAAAGAACACACTAGAGGTCAGTGTGGTATGGGATTCATGCAACGAGATCATGGGATCCGTTGGCGAATCAAAGAAAGCTCAAGAAGGAAACAAGGAAGTTGAAGCGTACTGGCCCATCTGTAAAAATGAATGTGGGGGTAACAAAAGTTCGACGGTCATCAACCGATCCAATAGTGGGGGATGATAGGAGGTCAATTAAAGAGACTGTACTTACCACTAACAGGTCGAACAGGCAATGCGGAAATCGTGAAGATAAAGGACGAGTCGTAATTGACCGTGTGAGTAGATTGACTCGGGGAGATGGAGTTTAGAGATGCTTGAATGGGATTATGAAGATGGCTTTTGAAAATGTTGACGAAGAAGTTGTCAAGATGGTACCTGAGCCAGACCATCGTGGAAACGTGCATACGTCTATTGATGCCAACCTCGAGGAAGGGATAGTGGGGGATGTCGTCGAGTAGCTTAGGGCTGAAGACGTTGAGAATGTCGCCCCGGCAACAGAAAGTGAAAATGCACGGACTCATGAAGAACGACAAGTGACAGTTGCAGATCTGCAACGGGTAGCGAAATGTAATGGTGCTGTTCACAGTAAACCTCAGTGCAAGTCGTCGCTAAGGCCGGCTAGCGAGATGACAGAAAGCTACAGGCTCCTGAAAATTGACTGGGTCCAAGATGACCAAGGAGACCTAGTGCCTCATATTGATCATGGAGGTTATATGATGTGCTGGATGAAAGTCTCACCTGAAGACAGAGCAGAGATGACGCGCCAGGATGGGCAATTTCACGAAGAGGTGAAAAGGATGAAGTTGTCGACGAGACACTGTCAAGAACATAGGTCGACAAGACATCAAGACGTGTTTGTCTCGAGAGGGAGGCAGACAACTCACTAAGGAGGAAGAAGGTCCTCACTCCGTTCATGAAGCCAGAACGCGAGTGGGGGATATGTTGGGAGACGCTGCGCGTGTGTCGCGCTTTTTGGCTTCGAGGAGGCTCACTGTTGACGTCTTACGGCAATAATGTAGAAGCGCCCAATCACGTCACGCGCTTCTCACTCTCTGACAGTCAGCAAGCATGGCCGACGGATGTCGCTGGGAAGAGCTTCCAAAAGATTCAAAGAAAATCCCTCGTAGGCCTACGGCTCATATGCTGTTATGAACCAGCTGATCTCCAGTTGACCTGTGGAACGCTTTTTCGGAAGAGGACAGCTACGTATGGACCTACAGGTAAGCCATTAATCTTTCCCTCTCTTTATTCCTGATCGCTAGTTACGTACATTCACTGCAAAATATTCTGATTAACTCTGCTCCTTCACTTATGAAGGCCATCACTCACAACAGAAAATGATAGTTATTAAAAAATATTGGAAAAACAAATCAACTTTTGATTTTTTGAACACCATACGAAAAACCGACACAAAATCCGAATCGGTTTCGGATTTCAGTAAAAACCCAACCCTATTTTATATATGAAAAATCTCATAATCTGGTAATGTGGTTACCACGACGGTCAAGGACTCAAGACGGACAATTACTAAATGACTAAAGTTAATTGGAATGCTTTGCACCGCTTATCAGAATGCCATGGAATATACCCTAGACACTATCTTTTTTTAAACCTTTTCCCAAACTCTAGGGGCTCTATTTCCAGAAGACATTGTTTAACATTAACAAATATTAAACAAGACACGATTTTTTTCAAAGAATTTACATGTGGACATATAATTTACAGACAAGCACACAAAGCTACAGACAACTAGATATTTGTTAAGTCAAAGAACTTAAAAATCACGACCTTTAACCTTTCTTTTTAGAACATTTTTACACGTAACCATTACATTTCTTTTAACACATTATTGCCAAGCAGTATGTGAAGGAGTTTCATCTTTTTCATCTAACCAGATCATAATGAGCTCTTTAAAAACATCCTTAACTATCGTTCCCTGAGGCCCGAAGAAAAAGCTTGTGTCGGTTGAATGATTTAGCATTGACAACTAAAAAATTAGCCATCAGGATTAACTATGGATACTCTACCATAAATTCCATGCAGCATAACTTAGTGGTAAATTGTGGTATGCTGGATGAAATTTTATGGCCACCTGCTCATGAATTTCGTGCGAGTTTTGAAGTCAAATGTTTTGCGCATGGTATCAGCAGAAATGTGAACTCACCGATCCGATACCGATACCAGTATTGGTATCAAACAGCCTTTGTAATGTACGATTTTTCACTGATGGCTAATTTCTAAGGCTGTACCGAGCGGGATTTTTCTCACCAAGCCCATTGATTTCAAAATGATTGGCTTGCCGAGCTGAGCTACCGAGCATTGTCTGGAAAGAAAATAACCTCACTAAAACAAATACAACTCCCTAGCGTAGGACTGAACACGTAGTCCATGCTACAGTATTTTAAAAAGCCCCCGTTTCATTAGAATATTTACTCTTTTTCAGAGTATTGGGAAAAGTGTGAAATGAAAATAGATCTGCTCTAATTAAACATAAGTCATGACTGTCTCTCAGGGAAACAAAAAAGCTTGGCTGAACTCGGTTTCATATGATAAAAAGCTCGCTTAGCTACCGATTACCAGTTAATCAGCTAAGCTCGATGTAGCGGCGGACGCTATGACGGCTGAGGTGCTTGTAGCGCCCCCGACATCATTGGTTGACGAGTACTTCTTAGCTTCAAGTTAGTGTGGTTATTTCGACTTTTTACGATAATAAGCACAGCATGGGCTACAGTCCCGATGTAGGGGATGGAGCGTCCGGTCCTAACGAAGGCCTAACCTGAATGCTACCGGTAATTACACTGCCACCAACGGTGGAATAATTTAACGTTTAAACGAAGTATAAAAGCTAAGGGCTACATAATAGTTTACACTTAAAAACAATTAATCGGCTAGGGAACGAACCTGGAGTTTAAAAACTCTTGGTTTTTATTTTAAAACATCAGAAGAATGAAAAATAACACTTTTACATTTAGTTAACTAGTTTGGCTTTTGACAAGTTTGGCAAAAACAATTTGACCGAGTTTACATTTAGAAATTCACTTTTTTCAACAAGAACAACGAAGTTGATTCTTAAACACTTAATTTAGAATAGAAAAAGCATTTTTATCTTGGGTTCCAATCCTGGAATACCCAGCAAGCTGAACTGCGTCCGCTGAGTTATAACTATATTTGACAACTGTAGTTTTCAAGTCGTTCCACAGTTATTTTTCCACGAGGATCAAACCGTCCCTTTGTTTACATTATAGAAATGAACAAAGAATGAAACTGGCTTTTTAGGAAGAGATGCCTACTGTAACATTATGGCTTTATTTCCCCCATGATCGCTTAATTTCGGATGCATCACAAGGTTCTAACATTATGGTGGTAAAGACCAGCAATGCCGATAAGGCTTACTTACTAACCATAAAGACTCTACGCTAGAGGTTAATTTAATTTAGACTATAAATTTTGAATTGAGGGAGTCGTAAAGATAAACTTCCTATGTTAAACTAGTTACTTACAACCACTACCATTTTGCCCGTCATGGCAACCACGGACGTGACATCTCCATTCCCGACCGGCGTGACCCTTCTAGCTTGAGAGATATGTGAGCTGTGCTCAGGAGGGAGGGGTGTGGGGGGCTTTTTATGCTGGAGCAGCGGATTTTCGTTGCAAAAGCGTGGACGGGTAGGAGAGCTACGGGGGTCTGATTGGTGGAGGGCCAAGAGAACAATGGGAAAGTCGGTAGAGCAAAGGGTTTTGGTGCAGAGCTATTTGAAGGAGTAGGGAATGACAAAAGACAGGCCAAATTGAGTTTTCAACTCTTCAACTTTGGGAAAGGCCTTTACATTGGGAAATTGATTATTGATTGGATATTTACAAATGCACATTGTGAATAGGCTCTGGTTAAAGCTTAGTACTTTGGTTTGGGTAATGAAATAATCATTACTATTAAATTAAACAAGCTTTAACGAAGACTGCAGTGTTATACACCAAAACTAGGCTGGG